>VDFB02344466.1:0-105864 GCA_007258455.2 Sequoia sempervirens | reverse complement strand
GGGTGATAGGGATATGTGAGCTAACATAGTTCTAAGAAGTGGGATGTGATATTATAAGTGCCCCTTGACATTAGAAAAGTGTTTGATATATTTTCTCTTGTGCTATACCTATGGAAATCAAAGGAATCAGACCAGATTCTTGAATACACACTCAATGTTTAGTTCATAGGTTTGACACAACTATTTTACAACTTGTTGATATGTTTGAAGTCATTTTTCAAGAAGTCATCCATTTAAGGCACTTAATTCACATAATTCACAAACTAGAAACCAAGCAAAAATCGTTATTCAACAGATTACACCCTAGAAACATTCATATCCATGGATTCAAAAAAAAAACCAAACAGACTGTCAAGAACACTTAAAACTTCTAGATTAGCGTATTCATTCCCTGTTTCAGCGCATTCACGACATTTTCGAGCGCATCTAGGGCATCTTGTGGTGCATTAATAACATCTTTTAGTGCATTAAGTCTATTTTCTGGCACATTTAGGGGACATTCTAGCACATCTGAGTCATTTTACAGTGCATTGAGTCTATCTTATAGCGCATGCAGGTCATTTTCTAGTGCATCTATTTCATTTTGCAATGCATTTGCATATCCATTTAGTGCATTCACCTACAGAGAATACCAAGTTGAAATCACATTTAGGGGTAGTCTAGCACATCACTGGCTTTTTCTAGCACATTTAACCCATTTTCCAGTGCATCTAAGTCATTTTCCAGCGCATTGAGTCCATCTTTTAGTGCATTCAGTACTTTCTTTGGCACATCTGAGTCATCTTTTAGCACATTGAGTCTATTTTCTGGCGCATCCAATGAACATTCTAGCACATTTAACCCATTTTTCAGTGCATCTGAGTCATTGTCCAGTGCATTGAGTCCATCTTTTAGCGCATTCAATACTTTCTTTGGCACATCTGAGTCATCTTTTAGCACATTGAGTCTATTTTCTGGCACATCCAAGGAACATTCTAGCACATCTAGGTCACATTTTAGAACATCTATGTTATCTTTTAGTGCATCCCATTCCTGTTTTAGCGCATCCAGTAAATCCAAAACCAGAGAGTTAAAATCACCATTTGTTCGTCAGTTTAAACCAAAATTCAGGATCTTTTTCAAAATATAATCATTCGTCAATCACAAGTGTCTTAAACTTGTTGAAACTGGTCCTTGCAAGTGAATTTCTTGAAATTAAACTAAAATCTAACACTTTAAAGTGCCTAAACATCCATCTTACATCTGATTGTTAAGCTAAGTTTCATCATCAAGATCTGTCATCCTTCATCATGAAACAACGTTACATAATCAGACATAAACTTAGTCTCATCAATAGAATTTGTCATTCTATTTGACTTAGTTTTTTGTCCTTGGCACTCTCAAACAAAGATCAAAGTTTAGTCAAATCATAACACTTGTATGCCCGTTCAAACAAGATCTCAATAGCAGAAACTTAAAGAAAAAGAACTTGAAACTCATAACATCATGGTTGAAGCTGAAGAAAATCCTTTCCATAAACTCCACCAATCTGAAGGTGATGAAATAGCTGAGGAAGACATCCAACATGCACAACAAGATCCAAATTTCCACAAGTTCCTAGAAAATATTTTTGAAAGAGATGGAGAGAAATACCTTTTAATGCTGGCTAATCAATGTATCAAACTTCCACATGAATTTTATGTTAATCAATTAAAAGCACCTCCTTAAAAGACTGAAATTGATCCACCAAATACAGATCCAGTGGTTGCTCTAACTAATCAAATAAAAAATCTCCAACAACAGATTCAAGACATGCAAAGAGGAACCACAAAAAGATATATGCTACAAGACATTTTCCCATATCCTTTTGATCAAACTGTCAACATGATTCTTTTTCCCAAACATCGTGAATTTCCAAAGTATGATAAATACAATGGTAAAATAGATCCAATAGATCATGTAAGGGAATTTCAAACAATGAGCCTTGAATTTGCACATGAAGAAACTTATTTGATGAGATTTTTTCCATGAAGCTTAGGTGGACAATGCATGGAATGGTTCTCCAAACTTGCACCAAGTATTAAGACCTTTGAAGAGCTGGTTAACAAATTCATCACCCAATACTCCTATAACATCCAACATGAGATAACCATGAAAGACCTTTGCAATACAAAATAGAAAAAAGGTGAATCATTCCATATATTTTTACAAATATGGAGGAGATTATTTGCAAGAAATGCTTTTCCCATACCTGAAAAGGAAAATATGGAAATCTTTATTAACAATCTAAATGATGAGATGAGCTATAGACTTGAATTGAAATGTCCACCTACCTTTGAGAAGATGATTGAAAATGGAATCAAAATTGAAGAAGCCTTGGTCAAGAGAGGAGTCTTGAAAATTTACAATGAAGGAAACAACTCAGCCAACTCCTCTAATCATTACAACAACAATGATAAACTGAAATTTTGGAAAAGAAATAAAAATGTTGGTAACAATGACGGTGCAGCTGAAACACAAAATGCAAAACAAGTATTTAACTTGACAGCTACTACCTCCAAGACCAATCAAAACACCAATAAAAATGCCAACCAAAACAAAAATCAAAGCAATGTTGAAACCAAACCACCACCATATCGAACATCATCAAATCAAAGAAGATTCACACCTTTGGGACAGTCATTGGAATCAACATTAAAGGAGCTTCTTGCAGCCAAGGTTATAACACTACTAGAGGCAAGAGATTGGGAACCAAGAGTTAAACCCTCTTGGTGGAATGATGCACACTTCTGTGGATTTCACTGTAACAAGGGACACAAAACAAACGATTGCATGTATCTAAAAAAATTGATACAAGACTTGATTGATAGAAAGGAAATATCAATAGAAGGACCCCAAACAAATGTTGATCATGGAGCATTCAAAAATCCTTTGCAAAACTATGAAAAAGGGGAATCCTCTTCATCAAACACCAAAGGAAAAAATGTGAACTATGTTTATGATTCTACCATTTTCCATATTGAGGTTGTTGATGATCAAGCCCATGATAAGCAAGACTTTATTGCAGTCGATGATTCAATTAATGGCATCACAATTGAGCATGAACAAGACATGGTTATGGCTGATAATCAAAACAAAAACATTGTTACAACTAAAAATCAAAGCAAAAACATTGTCACAGCTGAAAATCCACTTAATGACATCCACATCAAATCAAATCTAATCAATGACATCACACCAATAAATTTGATCACAAACATGGCTACAAATGATAATTAGATTAATGTCATGAAAAGGAGAGATAAATAGGACAACATGCTGGTTAACGCAACCACAAGAGCTCAATCAAAGTATGTCTTAAAGGGAAGTACTTCTAAAACATCTATTGCCCCTTCAAATCAGTACAACATTGTTGACCAATTACAGAAAATCCTAGCTCAAATATCAATATTGGAACTCCTCAAAATTTCACTAGCTCACAAAGAAATTCTAGAACAAGCTCTAGTAGCTGCCATAGTACCAAATAATTTGGAAGTTTTCCAATTCCATGCTATGGTGGGACACTTGACCGCACCTCATTGCCTATCATTTTCAGAACATGATGATGTATCACTCACCCATCCACACAATGTTTCCCTTCACATTGAGGTTTTAATTCACAAACACTAAGTCAAACATGTTCTAATAGATGGTGGGGCTGGCCTAAATATTTCTACTTTAAAACTTATCCATGCACTTGGATATTCAAAAAATGTCATTGATGCTAGAAGAAAGATTACCATTAAAGCCTATGATGATGAAGAGAGAGCTGCCCAAGGACTAATTGTGTTACCAATTCAAGTAGGACCAGTTGTAAAAGATATAATCTGCCAAGTGTTGGACAAAGAGTTGACATACAATATACTTTTGGGACGTCCTTGGATACATGAGATGCCACCAGTGTCGTCAACATATCACCAATATTTGAAATTTCCTTTTAATGGACAAGAAATCACCATTTTAGCTAATTCCAACAATCCTCAATATTGCAACACACTTAAATCAGTCCAAGACACCTTTGTACCACATAACAGGAAAGCCATCACTCCTAGTTCATCAAACAAGGAAGGTCAAATCAGTTCTTCATCAAATCAGCTTGAGAAAAAGGTTCAATCAAAGTATAAAGGTATTGGTGAATCCACTTCTTCAAACAATGAAATTCAACTAAATGGTTTATCAAAATAGTTTGAAAAGATCCAATTGAAAGACAAAGGCATGGGGGAATATTCTATTGAGCAATCATTATGTCTTTCACAGTTGTTGCCTTCTCCTAAGTCATATGGATAGCCATCCACATCCAAACAACAATCTTCACAACCAACCACACTTTTTGAGGGTAAATTTGTCAAAGCAGGAACTTTAGAAGATGAGTCAGAAGACAAGGACGTTCTAAATTGGTTGTACAAAGATGAAGAGACATCACAAGCATCAACTTCCAAGATACAAATAGAGTAATATGGCAAAGGGAAAACAATCCTAGAAAAAGATGGGATACAAAGGAAACAGTCCTATGGGCAAAAGAAAAGAAGGTATCATAGAACCAATTCAGCCTACCATAACTAATCCAAAAGATAAGACAAGGCTAGGATACCGAGAAGAGACCAAGGAAGAAATAAAGCAACGGGTTGTTGAGCAGATCCTCCAATTAAAAGCTAGCTCTAAAACTGATTCAAATGAATATGAGTGGGATTCGCTATTTGAGGTATCCTTTGAAGGAAGACAAGTTGATGTGATAAAAAAAAGTATACACCAACACGTACATAGGGACAGAGCTCAAGTTTTAGACCACTTAAAATTGCATCACAACATATCGATGACTCAAGTAAAGATGATAAGACTTTGAGCAAGATAGATGATCTGGAAGAGAGTAACATCATAGACCTCAACGTTGCTATTGAACACATTGATGATGTTGCCATCAGGACACTTACACCTTTTGACTTAAACTAATTTGACGATTCCTTTCCATTGGTACACCCTGAACTAATTGACTAGGACCAAACCGAGCTGCTTGACATACCTATATTTCCAAACGATGATGCCATTGTGAACTTCCTTTGCTCTAACAATCCTGAAACATGTTCCACCAATGAATCTCATAACGAAGCTTTAGACAAGGGGAGTGCCAAATCTCTCAACTGCAAAACAATGAATATCAAAAATCGATCTAATGGTGAAGACCATTTAATGGTAGTATTAGATCAAGAAAAAGTAAAAATAAAGAGCACATCTAATGGTGGAAACCTCTCTGAGGCACTAAAATATAGGAGATTTGACACTCTTCCTGAACACTATCATGAGAGATATTCAGTACTGATTGATCCCACATTGTCCATTAACATTGGTATAGTTGAAATAGTCAAGACTCTACATCTAGCGGCATCCATGACAGAGGAAGAAAAACCAAGCTTCACTAAGTTCTTTGAAGAGAGACAAATCAACATTGCTTGGTCATATGCTAATATTCCTGGGATAGAGCCATAACTCATAATGCATCATTTATCACTACCACCTGGAGTGAGACCAATGAAACAAAAGTTGAGAAAAATGCATCCCCGTATCACCCTACTGGTGAAAGCTGAATTGAAGAAACTATTGGATGCATGATTTATCTGACCTATTGATTATGTTGAATGGATATCAAACATTGTACCAGTTTCAAAATCAGATAACAACATCAAGATATGTACAGACTTTAGAGATCTTAAGAGGGCTTGTCTGAAAGATGATTTTCCTTTGCCTAACATTGACATTATTGTATATTTGATAGTTGGACATGAAATGCTATCACTCATGGATGTATTTTTAGGTTATAATTAGATAAAAATAGCACCAGAAGACCAAGAGAAAACTGCTTTCACATGCCCATTGGGTACTTTCTGTTGGAACGTCATGCCTTTTGGGTTGAAGAATGTTGGGGCTACGTATCAACATGCTATGACCACCATCTTTCATGATATGATGTACACCTTCATGGAGGATTATGTAGATGACTTATTCGAAAAATCATACACTAGGGAAGGACATCTAGAAATCCTAGATAAAATCTTTACCAGGTTGGAGAAGTTCAATGTTGGATTAAATCCCAAGAAATGTGTATTTGGTGTGACATTGGCTAAACTTTTGGGGTATATTGTATCAGCTAAAGGCATTGAGGTGGATCCTGTGAAAGTCAAAGCTATCATGGAGATGCCTCCTAAGAATATCAGTCAACTTAGATCTTTACAAGGATGATTCCAATCTATTAGGAGGCTCATTGCATAACAGGTAGATAAACCTCACCCATTTAATCACTTGCTACACAAGAATGCTGCTTTCAAATGGGATGAAAAATGTGAAGCAACTTTTAATCAACTAAAATAGTATCTAATGTCTCCACCCATCTTGGTACTGCCAACGAAAGGAAAACCATTATTACTCTACATAGCAACAACAGAGGTATCCTTGGGTGCTCTATTGGCACAAGAAGATTATGTGGGAAAATAAAGAGCTATTTATTACATCAATAGAACCTTGAATGACTATGAAATCAATTACACATTCATTGAAAAGGCATGTCTAGCGGTAGTATTTGCTACTCAACAACTAAGACACTAAATGTTAACTCACACCATCAAACTCATAGAAAAAATTGATCCATTGAAATATTTACTCAGTAAAGTTGCCCTGACAGGAAGACTAGCCAAATGGGTAAGGATATTGAGTGAGTTTGACATTCAGTATGTAGACAAGAAATCAATCAAAGGCCAATCAATAGCAAATCAACTAGTTGAAGCACCATTACAAGATGATCATCCCATGAACATTGAGTTTCCAGATACATATGTCCTTACAGTGTCAACACAACAGTGGATGTTATATTTTGACGGATCTTACACGCAACATGGATCAAGAGCAAGAATCCTATTTGCCACGCCTCAAGGACACGCCATCCCAAAGTCTTACAAGTTAATGTTTCCTTGTACTAACAACACATTTGAGTATGAAGCATTGATCATTGGTATCAAGATAGTCGTAGAGTGGAAAATCACAGAGTTGCAAATCTATGGTGATTCTCAATTGGTCATAAATCAGGTGAATGATGACTACCAGAAAAATGATGAAAAATTGATGCCATATAAAAGAATTATCGATGACTTCAAAAAGTACTTTATAGAGATCAAATTTGAGCAGATTCCAAGAGGGGACAACAAAGTTGTTGATGCTATGGTGACCATTGCTTCTCTCCTCCAAATACCTGAAAAATGAAGTCATTATGAGTTCATGGTGGAACAAGTGTTTAACCCTGCCTATGATAACCTTGAATCCTAAGTCATATGTCATCTAGTCAATGCTGAATCCTCAATCTATGGGAAGATCTACACCTATCTAAAGACAACACCCTACCACCTGATCTATCCCGAAACCAAAAACGTAACTTTATTCGACAAGCAGCTTGACATACCTTGATAGTCGATGTACTTTACCAACGAGTTCTTAATGGTACCCTCCTTCAATGTCTGGAACGTAACAAAGTTGAAACTGCTTTACGTGAGGTTCATGAAGGTATCTGTTGAACTCATTCAAGTGGACTAACTCTCGCTAAAAAACTCCTACATTTGGGGTATTACTAGTCGAATATGGAGGAGTCTTTTCAATTTGTCGATAAGTGTCAAAAATGTCAAATCCATGGCAACCTCATACATGCACCAGCGCAGGAATTGCAACCATTTGCATCAACATGGCCTTTATGTTAGTGGGGACTAAATCTTGTAGGTAAAATTCATCCACCTTCATCCAATGGACACAAATTCATCATCACAGCCACATAGTACTTTACAAAGTGGATTGAAGTTGTTCCCCTAACCACAATCACAAGAAAACAAATTGCATTCTTTATCCTAAATTACATCATCTGTTAGTAGGACATTCCTCAGTCTATTGTCACTGACAATGGTAGACCTTTCAAGAATCAGGATGTCCAAGAGCTTTGTGAAAGGTTTCATATCTAGCATCGATTTTCAACACCATACTATCCCAAAGGAAATGACCAAGTAGAGGCCTCAAACAAAACCATCTTGAAGATCCTGAAGAAAACTGTCAATAATGCCCAAAAAAACACCTAAATTTGGACAATAATTTGTCCCTTTAATTAAGTAATATTGTTATTATTTAATTAATACCCTTAATTCTTCTAAATCCCTAAGGTATTTAAATAATAATTAAATACCTTACCCTTTATTCTCCTTTTTCTCAAAAGAATTAAATAAATAATACATTTATTTAATTCCTCACATATCACATCCTCCATCACTTTTTCTTAATCCTAATCCACCTCCTAATCCCATAATTAGGGATGTGCACATGTCTAATCCATTATTAGGATGTATCACATCCTCCAACTTTTGCAATTTGGCTCCTAATCTTCATTAGCCACCTAATTGTCCTCTAATCATTGATTAGCTAGTCTAATCAACCCCTCTTTGGTCAACTCTCCCCATTCCCAAAGGAATTTTTAATTTCATATTTTTCAATCCCCATGTCCTTCCCAATGGAATTTTATTCATCCAAAGCTCTCCTCTTCCCCATGTGGATCATTGAGAGGTCACATCAGTCACATGGGACAAGGACCTCCTTTATGAGGACCTTGTTTTACCCTCTAGGCAACTCTCAATCATGTGAATTTTAAATTCACATTTATTCCCCCAACAACTTCTCTCATCCCCATGGTTCTTGACTTGTCACCATTACTCTCATCCCAAATTACTTGCAAGTACTTCCACCTTACATGTCCTTCTCCACATCACATGTCCTCTTGGCATCTCATCTTCCACATGGCAAGATGTGAGGGCTTGTAAGTCCTCAATTCACCACAACCCTTTATCTTGCCCATGTTAGCAAAATCTTGACTTTTCAAATCCCTAGAGGCCTTTCCCCTAAAATAGAGGATTTTTGGCTTCATTTTTTCATAACACACATCACATTCAAGCAACTTCAACTCTCTTGCATTCAAGCTCTCATCACCATTGTTGAATCCTCAAGCTCTTACACTCATTTTGTTCATCCATCAAAATACCCACATCTCTCATTTGAATCCTCATCACATCTAGATCATTTTACATCCACTTTTAGCACTCTTTCCATCAAGGAGCACACATTTATCAACTATCAAAGGGCCAACCAAGGAGCAACCCATATAAAGTATAAATATTATTTTCTTATCTTTATTTTGTTTGAGTTTAACATAGCCCAATCTTGAGGTGTTTTAGTGTTATTTTCCTTATTTTGCATTATGTTTTGCATCACTTAGGATAGGTAAATTGCACTGATCACATTTCTAGCATGCCAGGTAGGGACGCACCAACAAGTCCCTTTCTTTCACATTCTTTATTTTTTGACATTTTGCAAGTTCAAGTTGCAGAGAGGTGACTTCGCAGATAACTTACCCTAGAGAGGGGTGAACCTACCCTAAGTTGGGAAAACCTACCCCAACTTGGGTGAACCTACCCTCAACAGGGGCAACCCTACTTTGCAGAGTCACCTATCTGAGCACACATTAGTTTCTCCCTTCAATTTTCCAAAGGGGTGAACCTACCCCAACTTAGGAAAACCTGCCCTCAACAAGGGTGACCCTACCTTGTAAAGTCACCCATCTGAGCAACAAAAAGTTTATGCCTTCAGTTTTCCAAAAGGGTGAACCTACCCCACAGAGGGGAAAACGTGACCTTGACAAGGGCGAACCTGCCCTAAACAGGGGCGACCCTGCCCAGACAGAGGTCTCTGTGAGATAAAACAATAAATTAAACTTTGTTTCCAGCATATGTTTCTTATCGTTTTAAGGTACTGACCCCCTAACATCATCTTTTGGCGTGTGTGTCTACCTTTTTTGCTAATATTTTTGTAGCTTGTTTCATGCTTGTCAAAGAACAGAGAGAAAAACTACTAACACTTTTCTTGCAAAACGATCAGCCCCAACATTATTAGTTTAGCTTGTTTATCACTTTTCTTATTAATCTAGGCACATAGATCTAATTAGGGGGAGTCAAATCATTGCTTGCTTTGCTTTTCAAGTAAGCTATTGATGTATCCAATCCCCTTGTGCCATTTGGTGATCTTGAGTGATGAGAAATCATAGCTTAGTCCTATGTGTTGTCCAAAAGGCACTACATCATTCAAGCTTTCCCCTTGCACTTCGTGTGATCCTGGAGAGTAGCTGAAAATGTTTAGTGTTCCCTTTTTAGTGGGACATGCTTGGGGATTTCATCACCCCTAGGGACAATCCCAACCATGTGTACCAGCGGGGTATATAAAGGGGGGAGAGTGAAAGTTGTACCTCAATCCAGTCATGTCGTTTCTGGTGGAGCGTCGAAGCTAGGGTGATACCTAGATAGACATAAAGATTTGGTTTGAGCCTTCAGTATCTCACTAGGGTTCCTGACTCACGCTTGTAGACGGGCTGGTGTTCATAGTTGTGCCTCACGTACTGAGTGTATATCGAGGACTCCCTAGTTGTCTTGTTCATCCTTGTTAGAGGACCGTGTTGGCCATACCCTCTTACTAATCTTAGGATCATGTTGCTTGAATTATCTTCTTTGTGGGAAACCAGTGCATATATTTTTAGTCAAGTCAGCCTTTGCCTACTACTTGCTATTTGTTGTGTCTTCGATTCTCTGCCATAGCTCTTTTCATCCAAGTGAAGTTCAGGTTTGTTGAACAAGGGCGAACCTGCCCTGAACAAGGGTGACCTTGCCTTTTGTCTCAGTCATTTCCCAACATTTTTCTATCAGAATTCCCCATCTTTCACTAAATAGGCGACCTTGCCCTAGAGATGGGTGACCCTACCCTGAACAAGGGTGAACCTACCTTAAACAAGCGTGACTCTACCCTTTGTTAGTCAAACAACCATCAAAACAGTAGTTTCACCAAGTTGGATGAACCTGCCCCATACTTGGGTGAACCTACCCTAACTTGGGCGAACCTACCCCCAAACAACTAATTTCACCCTTTGTTCAGTCATTTCGAGCATCCGCTTCCCTGCTTTGAGCATCCTTCTCCTTGTTTCGAGCATCCATCTCCTTGTTCCAAGCATTCTTTCATCCATTCTGAGCATCTGTCTCCTTGTTCCAAGAGTCTGCCTCCCCTTCAGAGAAACCATTTCTTCATTCTAAGAGTCTGTTTACTCATTCTAAGCATTTGTTTTCTTATTCAGAGCGTCTGTCTCCTTGTTCAGAGCATCCGTTCATCTATTCTAAGCTTTTGTCTCCTCATTCTAAGAGTCGTTCATCCCTTTCGAGCAATCATTTCCTCATTTCGAGCAATTATTTCCTCATTCCAAGCAATTGTTTCCTTGTTCTGAGCACTCGTTCATCCATTTCGAGCTTTCATCTCCTCGTTCTGATAGTCATTCATCCCTTCTAAGCAATTATTTCCTCGTTCTGACCAATTGTTCATCGATTAGAAGGATTTTGTCTCCTCATTCTAAGAGTTTGTCTCCCCTTTCAAGCAATTGTTTACTCATTCTGATCAATTGTTCATCCATTCCAATCATCTGTTCACTCATTTTGAGTATCCATTCATCCATTCTAAGCTTATGTCTCCTCATTCTGAGAGTCGGTCTCCCCTTTCGAGCAATCGTTTACTCATTCTGACTAATCGTTCAATTATTCTGATCATCCATTCACTTATTCTGAGTATCCATTCATCCATTCTGACCATTCATCTCCTTGTTCTAAGAGTATGTCTCCCCTTCCAAGCATTTGTCCTCTCGTTCTTATCATTTTTCCTCATTTCAAGCATCCATTCCCTCGTTCCAAGCATTCGCTTCTCGTTCTAATCATTTTTCCATCCATTTTGATCATTCGTCCACTCGTTCCAAGCATCTGCTTCTCATTTTGAGCACCTGTGTTCTTGTTCCGATCATTTTTCCATCCATTATGATCATTCGTCCACTTGTTCCAAGTATCCGTCCATCCATTTCAATCATCTATCCCCTCATTCTGAGCATTCATTTCCTCGATCTGAGCATCCATCCCCTCATTTCGAGAGTCACTCTCCCATTATGAGCATCCATCTCCTCGTTCCAAGCATTCGTTCATCCATTATGAGCATCTGTCTCCTCATTTTGAGAGTTAGTCTCTCCATTCGGTGCATCTATTTCCTCATTTTGAGCATCTGTTTCCTCATTCCAAGCATCCATTCCCTCATTCTGAGCATCTGTTTCCCTAATCTGATCATCCATTTCCTCATTCTGATCATCCATTCGCCTATTTTGATCATCCATTTCCCCGATTTGATAGTCTTTTTTCCCGTTCTGAAGGTCCCTTTCTCCATTTTGAGGGTCTGAAAGTAGATAGGAAACCTTGTCCAGTAGATAGGCAACCTTACCCTCCAAACCTTGTCCTCTAGATAGGCAACGCTACCCAGCAGATAGGCAACCTTTCCCAGTGGATAGGAAAACCTGCCCAACAGATAAGCGAACCTACCCAGTAGATAGGTGAACTTGACCTTCATCCAATCATTTACATCTTTTGTTCACCTGTAATCTACATTTCAATCCATTTTCATCATTCATTCATCATCCAAAAACACCTTAGATCATCCCTAATTCTCATATCCATCATCATTTTCTTGATCCAAATCCCCTTAACTTTGTTTCAGGTTATTATCCAAATTGACCTAGGTGTCTGAATCTGATCGTCATCATCCAAATCTACTTAGGATTGTCATCCATCCTGAGTTAATCATCATCGTCTGCCCAATCAATCCACTTTCAATCTCAAGGTAGATTTTGTGCCACAATCATCTATCTATCCTTTAATCCGATCAAGCAGCATCCTAAGTCACCTAGGGAAATCTTTGAACTTGGTTTAGAATCCCTTTCATCATCCTATCTAACCCATCATTTGATCTTATCAATCATTTTATCAATTGATTTTATCCAACCACATCCCTATCTAATCACCTAATCAATCTATTTCTATCTTGAAGTAAATTCGGGGTCATAATCATCTTGTGGTAATCTAATCCCAATGAACCTCTAAACTTGGTTAAGAGTCAATCCCATCGCATCATCCAATCATCTGAATTTGAGCTTTCATCCAATCCTAATCTGAGCTTTCACCCAATCTGAATATGAGCTTCAATCCAATCCTCATCTGAGCTTTGATCCAATCTCAATCTGAGCTTTAGTCCATCCCCATCTAGGATCTTCTCATATCAAAACAAATCTTAAGATCCATTCCTCCATCTTCCAATCCATCCTATTTATCCTTTTGTCACCTTTACTTTCCTTCTAATCATTTTTTCCCATCTTTCCAATCCCTATGCATCTAATCTAACATCATGAATCCTTATCCTTCACCAATGCAACCAAAAATAGTAGTTAAGGGGAATCCTAATTACGTTGATGATGATAAAGAAATCCTTGTTGATCAAGAGGTATATGACATAAATCCCCTTGATGTTATCATTTCTAGTAAGATTTCCCCAACCCTTTCCAAAATCCAATTGCCCCTCTGAGCTATCCTATTACGTCTTCATCCATGCCTAATAACGCTCCTTATGCTACCTTTGACAAGGGATATCCATTATCTTCCCTGTCCATATATTCATCATACCCTTCATCCACATCATTTTATTATCCAACATCCATGTCCTCTTATCCTAATCTAGTATCCCAACATCCCTATTATAATCCCCCATCCACATCCTCCTATTTCAATCCATCATCCCAATATTCCTATCCTAATCTACCATCCCAATCTTCCCATCCTAATCTACCATCCCAATACTCCTATTACAATCCCCCATCCATGTCTCCCTATTCTAATCCTCCTTACCAGTCTACCTATGCAAATCCAACATCCACACCTTTTTACCCTAATCCAAAATCCACATCAACCTATCCTAATCCAACATCCACATTTTCCTATCCTAATCCATCATCTGTGTCCTCCTATATCAATCCATCATCTCAATCTCCCATCCTAATCCACCATCCCAATACCTTTATTACAATCCACCACCCATATCCTCTTGTCTTAATCCACTGTCCCAATATTCCTATCTTAATTCTCCATCTACTTCCTCTAACATCAATCTACCATCCACGTCTTCCCATCTTAATCCACCTTCCTAATATTCCTATCTTAATTCCCCATCTACTTACTCTAACATCAATCCACCATCAACGTCTTCCTATTCTAGTCCACCATCACAATATTCCTACCTTAACCCTCCATCTCATCTTGACCCCTCCACTAATCCTCCACCTACTCTTAGTCCTCCATCTAATCCTAGTCCACCAATCCATAATCCTAATCCTTCGTCTATTCCCACCACTCCAGCTAAGCCTAGAGTATGCACGATTCTTGCCTCATAGGTTCTCCAAGGACTTATGACTTAAGAAGACATCCCCAACTCCACACCTTGAATTCGTGGAACCATGCCATCCCAATCCATCATCCATAATCACTAGTGATGAGACCCTTCTGCATACCACACATATCATTCATGTTACCACCCCTAGCACCACTCAAACTGTTGAAACCATCACACCCACCGAATCCATTGAACCCCCATCTCCTACTCCAAATGTCACTGAACCCATCGACAATAACCAACCCCAATCACCATCTTCTCCTAGATCCATCCAATCCATCAAAGACACCCAAATCCAATCCATTCCTCCCACTCCTAGTAGCACCGAAATCCATTCCCATGAACTTCATGAATCCTCCATCCTTCCATCCCCCCCACTTGAAGAGTCTCTCCAACACTCCATTATCATGCCACTCACACATGATGAATCATGCCAAGAGCTTGATCAAAAGCATACAAACATATTCCCTTCTCCACATCAAGAACCTTCATCCCATCTAGTTTGTCTCAAGATCATATTCCTCTATCCACTCCATCCCATGATTCCCTTGACACTCAAGATCCAACTGTTCCATCACCTGTTGCTACAAATTTGGATCCTATCATATCACCTAATCCCTCTCTTGATTCCTTACCACTCACTCCTCCTGATCAAGATGTTATCCCATCATCTCCATCTCATGATCCTCCACCATCACCTAAACCTACTATCCCCACATCACTTTTATATCCCCTTGGTACTCTCACATTCCTCCATGGTGGTCTCCTTGTAGAAGAAAAATAAATCATATATACCACCCATCATCCTTCACCTAATAATGGACTCGCATCATTCTTCCAAAATAACACAAATCCTATCATGGATTGAATGCTCAAGAACATGAACTATTAAGGAAAAGGTTTAGGCCTTCATGAGCAAGGTATTTTAGAGCCCATCCAGGTCAAAGAACACACCTATACACAAGGCCTTGGATGCACTGCTTGCAAATCACAATCCAAAAATGTTGGTACAACCTCTATACATCCTCACCAAGCCTCCTCCAAAAGAATAATAGGCTCTTCCCATCACTGCACTAAATCATTTGTTGCCATACCCCCTCCATCGTATCACCTCAAAACAACCATCCATATTCCTCCTTCATCTGCTCCATCCATTTTGGGTCCTTACATCCCTCCATCCACCATCACACATCCTCCAGCTACTGAGTCCATTTTGGGCCTTTATATCCCAAAATCACCTCCTCCATCTCATCTTATTTGAATCCTTTTATCCACCAATCACCTATTCATGTCACCCATCATAAACATCCCACTCTCATGTTCCCTAATCAGGATCAACATTTAGGCATGTATCTACACATCCTCCCTCCACATATCATCCTCAAAATCCTACTTCCATCACTCCATCCATGTTTCCTCCACACCATCCATCTCCTTATACCCATCCCATTACTATCAAAAGCACTTTAGATGCTAAAGTAAAAATGCATAAATCTAAATATCCACATGAATCTAAAGCACCTCATGTCTCCTTAAAATGACATGTTAACAAAAAGAAAAATCAAATCCAACGTCAAAATCAAACCCATCAACCACAAAGGCCCACCAAAGCAAAAATCAAAACCATGTGGATCCCAAAGAAAAAAGATGCAATGCCTTCAAATGAAAAATCTGTAACAACATCCAAAATTGATAATCCCAAAGCTAATCATTCTCATCCACCATCTCCTAAATCTGTTTTGGGTCCTTATGTCCCAAAATTCACTATCCCATCTCCTCCATTATCCCCACATTCTCCATCCATTAATCCTCCCATCCTTTCACATCCACCACCATATGTGCCAATGCTGGTCCTGAACTCATCATCCCATCACACATCCACCCAATCATTCCATCCATACATTTTCCAACATCCCATCCATTATCCCACATATCTCCCCCATCAAATCCCTTTAATCCATTCTCTTACATAATCTATTTATCCTAATAAGGTTTACCAACATCCAATAGTCGCTTCAAACATGGGCTCTTAATACCTCGTATGGAACTTGATGCTTGAGTCCTTCATCCATCTTCTTATCACATATCTTCTAAATCCCCCTATCCACATCCCTATCATTATCCATCTATTTCCGCATGCTATCCAAAAATTTAAAAAAAAAAAAAAAAAAGTCAAAAAAGTAAAAAAGAAAAAAAAAAGTAAAGAAAAATAATTCATCTAATGGTGAAAACTTGAAAAACAAGCACCTTAGATAAGTACTATGATGAAAACCTGGTAAACAAGTGTCATGTGTAAATCCCCCATCCAGTTTACTTCCACACTTGGGGGCAACTACATCCCCTTCACCCATCTCCTCCATCCAACCTATCTTACACATCCTGCTTGTCATATCCCACTTCTCCCAACCCCTCCACCCTCCTTATGATCTTGATATCGATAAGGGGAAAACATATATACATGCTTTGGACACCTCTTGGCATACATCTCCCCCACCTACACACTATCCTAATCCTTATCCACATCCATTTATCCTCCTATCCATCCATCATAGCATCCCTGCCATCTCCCCATCCTTATCGTCCTACCTATCCTTATCTCCTTACCAATCCAAACAATCCTTTTCATCTCCCCATCCTCATCTCCTATCCATCCAAACAATCCCTTCCATCTCACCATCCTAATCTTCCTATTCAACATAACATAGCATCCCCTTCATCTCCCCATCCTTATCTTCCTACCCATCCATCCATCATAGTGCCCCTTTCATCTCCCCATCCTTATCTCCTTACCAATCCAAACAATCCAAACAATCCCTTCCATCTCCCCATCCTTATCCCTATATCCATCCATCTTCCAAATCCTTACCTTTCCATCTCTCCATCCAGTAACTTTTTCCTCATCCAAATCCTTATCCTTCTATCCATCCATTGTGTCAATCCCTTCCATCTCCCCATCCTTATCTTCCTATCCATCCAAAAAATCCCTTCCACCTACTCGTCCTTATCCCTTTATCCATCCATCATCGCAATCCCTTCCATCTTCCACATCCTTACCTTCCCATCTATCCATCCAGTAACCTTTTCCCCATACAAATCTGTATCCCTTTATCCATCCACCCAAACAGTTCTTTTCATCTCTCCATCCTTATTATCTCCTTACCCATCCAAAAATTATTTTCATCTCCCCATCCTTATCTCCTTACCCATCCAAAAATGGTTTCCATCTCCCCATCCTTACCTTACTATCCATCCCTCATAGTATCCCTTTCATCTCCCCATCTTTATCTCCTTACCAATCCACACAATCCTTTTCATCTCCCCATCCTTATCTCCTTATCCATTCATCTCTATCCTCATCCCATCTCATAATCCCTTGTCATTGGTATCTAGATATAGGCTTCTCCCTATGAAATCCAATGCCATCTATCTCACTATCATTAATCCTACCTTTTTCACACATCTTTCTAATCACTCATCACTTCTCATCACTCATCCCTCCATCATATTATCCTCCCAAAACATGTTTTGATGCTTTGGATAACTATCCCATCCTTGAGATTCGTGTAATCACCATCATCCTATATTATCCAACAAGTCTATCTTGTCTCATCATATAAGCTCCATCTTTTTATCCACCTATCATGATCATCTCATCATCCCTTGTCCATTGTTGGTCTTTGGCATTTAGTTGAACTATGTTTCCCCTATGCTTTCACGTAGGCAAGATCAATCATGTGATCTGCCCCTAGGGCTTTTTTCCATCTTGTCTTTGTCCTCCATCATCTCCATTGTCTCCATCGTGCTCTTTCCACTTTTACCCATGGTCTTTTATTGAACTACGAGGGCTCTATGCTTTCACGTAGGCAAGACTAATCTTTGATCGGCCCCCGAGCCCCTAGGTCTTTAGGGTGTGTTTGTCTTATGTCTTGTGTCTTGTGTCGTGTCATCAAGTATGTCCCTATCTAGCTAGTTCTTAACAAATGAGATCCACTAGTATTGTCAGATCCAATCAGTTTTGAATATCCTACATCATAACTATCTTTTAGTTTAGTATCCATCTTTGGTCTCAACATGATGCATCCTTTCTAACAAACCTCATCAACCCCATCCATCCTCTGGATCTTATGGCAAAGGATGTTTGCAATTGATTGTGATCTTTTAGTGCTTTTGGCTTTTGTTTATCCTTTGAGCTCCCTATCATCACTTGTCAAGGCCGCTATGATCTATCATATTATGGTGTGTTTTGACTGGTAAACATAGGGGCATATTTTGATCTTTTTTCTTTGTTGATGTCTTCTTGGTTATCCCACATAGTACCCACCAAGATCCATGCGGTCTTGTGTTATGCTAGCGCATCCTTTTGTGCTTGTGGTTATTTCAATGCTTGGCCCAACCAAGGTCTTCGTGAATTTGGGGTGTTGGAATAGCCTTCTTGTCCGTTGTGTTTGTTTTATGCATTAGACACTAATCTGCCTTGGTTCTTCATACCCTGGCACTTGGTGTCTTATGATATAGCAAAAATCAGTGCTTTGAAAATGGAAAATTGCATTAAGATTGCATTTCATGATCAATTCCATTGCATTTCAAAATCTTTCCCTTCATCATTTTCATTCATTTCAACCATCTCACATCTCAATCCAATTCTCATCTAATCAATCTATCACACATCATCTAATCACATCATTGGTCATGTTCCTAGTCTTGCTACAAGCCTTGATCCGATCATCATCATCATCATCATCATCATCATCTTCGGGATGTATCCTTCCCCATCCTTTGGTGTTGTTTTGGGATGTATCCTTCCCTCGTCAACAACACTTTCATCATCATCATCAAGATGTATCCTTCCCTATCCTCATGTTGTTTTAGGATATATCATTCCCTCATCGACAACACTCCATCCATCATCAACCCATTTTGGCTTGTAGCTTGACTAGGGCAACATCACATTTGTCCTTGAATCCAGTTGTGCTTTCCAATCTCCTATCACTTATCATCCTCTCTTATCCATCACTTTGCATCATATTCCTCATATACCTCTCGCATTAGCTCATCCATTTCAAGAGCACACCTGTTTTCTCTTGAACCCACATGTCCTCTCAAGGGGGCATCCTCAATCCCTAATCTTCATCTTCACCCCCATCATCTTTCTTCCTAGTCAATACTTTGAATGACTGGGTCATCTTTTCCAATCTAACCATCTTCATCTTGGTCTTATCTTTTAATCTTCTTTGAAATGATGCTACTTCATAGCACCATCTCAAAGAGGGGAAAATTGTAGACACTTAAATTTGGACACTTATATTTGTCCAAATTTGTCCCTTTAATTAATTAATATTGTTATTATTTAATTAATACCCTTAATTCTTCTAAATCCCTAAGGTATTTAATTAATAATTAAATACCTTACCCTTTATTCCCCTTTTCCTCAAAAGAATTAAATCCTCACATGTCACATCCTCCATAAATTTTTCTTAATCCTAATCCACCTCCTAATCCCATCATTAGGGATGTGCACATGTCTAATCCATGATTAGGATGCGTCACATCCTCCAACTTTTGCAAGTTGGCTCCTAATCTTCATTAGCCACCTAATTTTCCTCTAATCATTGATTAGCTAGTCTAATCAACCCCCCTTTGGTTAACTCTCCCCATTCCCCAAGGAATTTTTAATTCATTTTTGTCAATTTGCATGTCCTTCCCAATGGAATTTTAAATTCCATTTATTCATCTAAAGCTCTCATCTTCCCCATGTGGATCATTGAGAGGTCACACCGGTCACATGGGACAAGGACCTCCTTTATGAGGACCTTATTTTACCCTCTAGGCAACTCCCAATCATGTGAATTTTAAATTCACATTTATTCCCCCAACAACTTCTTCCATCCCCATGGTTCTTGACTTGTCACCATCGCTCTCATCCCAAAGTACTTGCAAGTACCTCCACCTCATATGTCCTCCACATCACATGTCCTCTTAGCATCTCATCTTCCACATGGCAAGATTTGAGGGCTTGTGAGTCCTCAACTCACCATAACCCTTTATCTTGCCCATGTTGGAAAAATATTGACCGTTCAAATCCCTAGAGGCCTTTCCCCTAAAATAGAGGATTTTTGGCTTCATTTGTTCATAACACACATATCACATTCAAACAAATTCAACTCTCTTGCATTCAATCTCTCATCCACCATTGTTGAATCCTCAAACTCTTGCACTCATTTTGTTCATCCATCAAAATACCCACATCTCTCATTTGAATCCTCATCACATGTAGATCGTTTTGCATCCACTTTTAGCACTCTTTCCATCAAGGAGCACACATTTATCAACTATCAAAGGACCAACCAAGGAGCAACTCATACAAGGTATAAATCTATTTTTCTTATTTTTATTTTGTTTGAGTTTAACATAGCCCAATCTTGAGTTGTTTTAGTGTTATTTTCCTTCTTTTGCATTTTGTTTTGCATCACTTAGGATAGGTAAATTGTACTGATCATAGACACAATTCCAAAATGATGTTATTTCTATCATTAATGGATTGAGTATACTTGACATTAACAATAAAAATATATCATTCTCATGTAGTGGCATAATCATTTGCATAGCATATATACATTAGAAAACATTATTACATCATTCACCCATACATGCATTACATCATAATATTTTCATAATAACATGCATTGCATCTCACTTGCATAATCAAATTCATCCCATATAGTATGGAAGTATCATATATTTGCATCAAGAAAATACAAAAACATAAGGGGCATCACATTTCATTTGCATCCATCTCATAACCTAACGCATCATACATAAGAATATATAGGATCATCATTCATACATTATCATATCATCATTGCATCCATCCATAATCATATTAAACACATATCATATCAACATCATACAAACATCATATAAACATCCCATAGCATCATAATGTATACATTAAATGCATTCATCATAGGAATTCATCATAAACACACATAAACACATATAGATCGCTAAATCATTGTTGCATATCATAAATCTCAAAATAATAATGTCAAGTCTACAATGATGTCCAAATATGTCAAGAGATATATCAAAAAATAGTAGAAACTAAAATGTCTCTAAATCATTGTATATATCATAAAAAATTGGTACATCATATGTCAACATCATAACTATGTGGTGATGCCCCCAAATGGTGTTGGATTTGTACCTCCTGCTACACCTAATGTCCCAGCCCCTAGATCTCTATGTGATGGCCCTGTAACACCCTTGTTGGTGGTCCTAGAATGAGTACAGGCACTGGTAGAATGCACATAACTGACCCGATGCTCCGGAGGCACTATCTCATGGTATCGCCCTCTATAGTACTCAGCCTCCCTGGCAAAGCGTTGTATCTCTCTCAGGTAATCAGATGTCAATGTACCCTCAACAAGTCTCTGAAGTCTCTCTGCCACAGCCTCTATTTGCTCAACCCGTTGTCTTAGGGTGTCTCTCTCCACTGTGAGGGTGGCAATCTATACCTGTGCCTGAGCCTAGGCCTGTGCCTGCGTCTACAACAAACCCTGTATCTATGCCAACTGTCACTGTAATGTCTGCACCTAGACCTATAATGCAACTATCTATGTCTATTGCTACTGTGAGGGTAAACGAATCTACACATGTTGTGCTGCAGCTACCAACGATTGCCTCTTCCAAGGCACTCTGAGATCCAGCACATGTATACCACCACCCCCATCACAACCATCTCCATCTCCTCCACCACCACCATCTCCCTCATCATCCCCATCATCACTGCTCTCCGCCTCCATCTCCTCGTCACCACCTCCTCCACCCCTCCTCTATCTCTGTGTTGGCTCATCATCTAATAATGGTATCAACTCATCTGGGCTAGATATCCATAGGAAGGGATGCATAAAGAAATACTGAGCATACTCCTCTGACACTGTAGCCTCAACAATATCTGGATGATAATCCCATATAATGGCCTGTAATCCATGGTACTGCTCAACTACTGCATCATATGATAGCACAAGCCCCCACTCTAAAATTTCTTGCCGTCTCCTTGCATAAAGAGCCATACCCTGTACCTTACCATACTGTCGCAACACTCTCCTCAGTAAGAATCTCCCAATCACAAAAGGTGTCCTCCCGATCAAATATCTTGATGAACATGTATAGGGTATCTCTGTATCATCCTTTACCACTACTCACAGTCAAGATATGGCCTCCAAGTAACTGTTTCAAGGTCATCTAGTACTCTCCTCCAATACTCTAGTTTGCCCAGCTTAGGTTGGACAATTGGGCCTATATATCCATGAATGTATGGCCTCCCTACTGGATGTTGTCTCTTTGCAACTAGACAGGTAATAGCTATGTGCTCCCACACCCATATCTGCAACAGTGTAACTCCAGCTGACAAACTGGCTCCTCTGAGGTACACAACTTGGTGTAGATCGTGATATAAATGTGCAAGCATACAAGATCCCCAAGCATATCTGGTACCCTGAGTAATGATGCTCTCTAGTGTCCAACCCCATCCAACTGAGAGTCCCTTTGACCTGTGGTTGGGACATAGGAATCCTCCAATAAACCCAACAAGCAAACATGGCAATGTTGCGTACGCATGCACCATCTCTCACCATGGAATCTTGTAACCACATATTTGCTCATCCTCGAAGACTCTTCGAAATGCTTATGTACCTCCCTGCTCAGTCAAATCATACACAACCAGCTCTCCAACTATTGGAATCCTCAAAATCCAATAGACATCCTCGGGTGTCACTGTCATCTCATCGGTGGGTAAATGGAAGGTGTTGTGTCACCTCTCTACCAAAGCGGTCAAAAGCCCCCTCTTAGTCCTATGCTAGAGCATGTCTAGCAACGAAGTCAATCCACATCATCCAATCACATTCAGATCAACCTTATCCAAATATGGAATCAAATCCCAAGTCCTCGAGAAGCGCTCCCGAATTTGTAGGGCTATTGCAAACTCCTATCATCATAACATGTCACAAATCAACAAATCAATCAATCAACATCAATCAGCCTATAAATCTAATCTACTCTGATGAGATTTTGATTACATCTCGTGAACATCTTTCATTGGTCCTCACCTATCATGAGGTCGATTATCAACCTATCATCGATCCTCACCTATCATGAGGTCAATCATCAACCTATCATTGATCCTCACCTATCATGAGGTCAATTATCATCATCCTATCATTGAATCTCACCTATCACGAGATCAATCATCATCTAATCAATCAACATCATCAAACAACATCAAAACATTGGCTGACGCGATAAAAAATCATCGAAAATAAGGGATCTAATAAAAAATTCATCTTTCTAGCCTAGATACGCTAAAACAGTGCTTCCATGTGCTAAAAATATGGATGTGCTAGAAAATTTCATCAATGCGCTAAATAGTTCTATGCACTAAAACTCTTACCTAATGTGCCATAACACATCACCTATGTGCTAAACAACTAGTTGCGCTACAACATTCATCTTATGCGCTAAATTTGTGTCTCAATGCGCTAATTTCCTATATGCACTATAAATTTGCATGCATGCACTACAAAATTTAACCTATGGCTAGAATAGTGACCTAATATGCTACATTGGATACCCTATGCACTAAAACGTGAAAAACAAAATTCAAACATGGAAAAAAGTGGGAAAAACCACATTCAAAAATCACGAGGAGGTTTTTTGAGGTATGTACGTGGTCGGGCGGTTGTGACGTCACACACACTCGAATCGGTGGGTCTAGATCAAAATCACCATCTTGCCAAATTTGCACTAGGTTGCTCAATCACTCCAAGTTTTCAAATTGCAAATGCTCAAATGAACTTCAAATCACATACTTTTAACCTTTTAAAGGGGTGATTAAGTGGGATTTTAATGGGGCTAATTTATTTTATTTTTCAAAGGGCTTAATTAATCAATTCACCACCTAGCAAGTTCATGATCATTTTTTGGGAGATAAATTGTTTCAACATCATTAAAATTTGAAATCATCATCAAATCATCATAAAATCATCAAAATTTCAAAAAATTCAAAAAATCTCAAAAATTCAACAATTCATCGATTTATCTCCCGAGGGGGCATATATCCATTATCACTCGAAAATTAGTGTTTGGGGCATATCAAATTTTTTTGTCAGCCTCATTAGTAATTTTTTTTTCTTTGAAGCAATGTGTAAACACATCACTTCAAAGAGAGGCAAAATGTATACACCTAAAATCGGTCAGGATAATTAATTAAATACAAAGTATTTAATTAATAAACCTCTTATTTCGTCTAAATTTATTTATGTAGTTCACATTTTCTAAATTCTTCTATCTTAAATCACATTCTTCTAATTTTAATTAAATAAACAAATTTCCATAGTTTGTTTTATTTAATTAATACTTTCTCACTAAATTTAAATTCTAAAATTTGAATTTGGTCACATGTCTTCAACTTTTCCTCTTGTCAAATCATCAAGTGTCTCATGAATTTAAATATCTATAATTTTTAAATTAGAATTATCCTCAACAAATTTTGAAACAAACCTTGGACACCTGGCTCTCTCCATTATTTCATTCTCCCTCACACTTGGCATGGTGTTCTTTTAAAGGGAACACTCTCCATGATTCCCTCTAACTTCTTCATCTTCCACCCTTGATCTTTCTAGCTGAAATCTTGACTGTTGGTTGCTGCCACACCATTTTATGCCTTGGAAATCCTATAAATACAACATCATTCTCTGACTTTTCACATCCCATCTTTGAGCAAACTTAATCTTGTTGGCGTAACAACTAACACCTCTGGAGTAAGAGTTGGTACAGATAGCTATGCACACTACACAATGAGTGCTCTTCAAATTAGGAGGGGAAGCTCCCTCGTTGTGCTTGAAAAAAGTGCTTTGAAAGGAAAGTAAACTAAACTATATCCTGTCTTTTTGTTTTAGCTGTAGAGGTACAAGGCTTTCTCGAAAACTATATACGTTGCAGCTGAGTATTTTCTGGTTTCGCAGACTACTAATTACAACTATGCTAATTAATTAAAATTATCTAGTTTCCTCAAGAAAATAGAGCATGAGAAAATGGAGCAGGGATGACTATCTGACGATAAACAAGTATAGATTCTCAACTTGAAGGCAAGGTGGCACATCTATCAGCTCAATCTAAACAAGTTTATTATTCACAAAACACCATACAATAAACAAGAACAGATTCTCAACTTGAAGGCAAGGTGGCACATCTATCAGCTCAATCTGGACAAGTTTATTGAACACAAAACATATTTGATCTAACTAAGGAAAGAATTCACCATTATAATTGCATGAAACCCTATGTGGCATAACAATTCATCATAATAGTAAATACGCATGAATAGATACATAATGAGCAATATTGAAGGCAAGGTAGGCACAACATATATTTCTCTCTCATGCAAAAGTTATGCACAAATGAGAAAAAGCTCGTTTTATAGACATCAAAAGGTGTAGGGAACCCTAAAATCACCTTGAGTCAACTACAGTCTTGCAATGCATGCAAGATTTATTGCTAAACCCTAATAAAGCAAACTATATAGTTAACTGGAAAACTACCATCAGTTAACTGGTACATCTAACCTAAATGGACAATGTGCAAGCATGCACATCCTTATTTAAAGCAAAGTTAAGTAGACACTACCTTCAGTTAACTGGAAACCCTAACCCTAACTCCTATGAAGATAATCCCAAGGAAGAGATAAGCATGTATGAAGTCAGCAAGTGAACTCAAGACTGAAAGTCAAGTTAACTGTTGCTCTTGATTCTATCCTCGAAATTAACTACAGGTTCCAACTGGAAAATCACTCCATGTCATCTCGGTCTAATACTTCGACCAAGAACTCATCAATCTCTCTGTCTTTTGGCACTTTGATGTTATCCAAAACAACAATATGTTTCTTCAGTTCTTTGTCACTTTCCTTGACTGTATGCATGCATTCTCTGACATCTTTAGTTGCCTTTCTAAACTAACTGAAATAACTAAAATATTCTCCAACTTAGCTGCCATAGGATCTCCCTTAAGGCTATCACGAATCAGCTTTTCAAACTCAGCTTGTACTTCATTAAGTGCAATATACGTGCCATCTTCAAGAAGATAACGACACAGAATCTGAACAACAAAACCACTAACAAGTGCAAGAGCTCTAACAACATCATCTTTCATTGAAAACAACTTGGTAGAAACCTTTTCACATATCTCCATTTTGAAAAGGTGTTGCTCCCTCCAAGTAAAAAATTTCTCTTGATCTTCATCAACCTCCAATATTTTTAGGCATGTTAGTCTTTTGAACTTTCAGCCATCTCTGAGCCACCTTTCTCTGTGAACGTTCTTGATCTCCATCCCATATCTTCTCACAGGCCTCAATAACCACAGTGAAATTGTCTGAACGAGGAGGAATAGCGAAACATTTCTCTATATCCTTTGGTTTGAGACTGCAGACAACCCTCCCATTAGCTGATCTGATTTGTTGTGAAGATGAGTCATAATGCTTGATGCAAGCAAGAACGAACTCAAGATCAAAAGTGGTAACAGGAATAGATGTTGCTGCCAGCAA
The DNA here is from genome assembly GCA_007258455.2 of Sequoia sempervirens. Classification (NCBI taxonomy): domain Eukaryota; kingdom Viridiplantae; phylum Streptophyta; class Pinopsida; order Cupressales; family Cupressaceae; genus Sequoia; species Sequoia sempervirens. The sequence continues at coordinate 78,893 of VDFB02344466.1, read as the reverse complement.
TCCGGAACGTTCAAGATTTCTCAATGAATTGCTGCTAACACCCTCCAGACTACTTAGATTAACCACTGGATAAACATGATTTAAGTCTATATCTGAAGTTCTGACAAAATTATGTATAAGAGCCGATTTGGTCTTATAATCAATGAGATTGAACTGCATTTTGAAAATAAAGACTTTTGACTGTAAAGTCGAATATACTTGAATAATTTTCTGGAAAAACTAAAAATCTCTATACAAGGCTAAAAATAGCCTATGGTGGAAGAAATTTTTGATTTTTTTTTAAAATGTGGGTTTTGTGTAGAATTAAATTCTAAGACAACCCAGAAAGTTTGATTCTTGAAAAGATGTGTTTTAGGCCCACATGCAAAGAAATTCTCGAAAAAAAGCATAGAGCTTCAAAATGAAGACTACGGGGCAATTTTCTCGAAAAAATCTAAGACATAGGTTTTGCTGCAAATACTGAAGTATGCGAACCCAGATGATCAAACTCTGAAAATATGCTGAATTTCTCTGACATGCGAAGAAAGTACTTAAGACGAGAAATAGAAGAAATAAGATAGAAGAAAGAATGTTTTATTTGCTCTGCTTCTGTAGAATTCGCCTATCTCTATTTTTGAATTCCATGAAACCTGCATGCAAACTGAAAACAAAGTTTGGAATCTTCTTCCTCTGAATAATCTGAATCCGTTGCTATGAAGAACGTTGAATTCTGACACCTGTAGCACCTTTAAATTGCTGCACGCTCAAGAAGAATGTATATTTCTAAGCTTGTGATGAGGAAATAATGGACGCCTAAACTTGAATAAATAGAGTTTCATCACCAAAACTAGTAAACAAATGCATTCAACCTTGAAAATTGTGCTTAGCTTGTGATTGGACCTCAATTTTAGTTAACTGAAGACTAAAATGAGCTAAATAAAGCATCATGCTTTAGAACTAAAGTCGCCTTATTAAGACTTCAGTTGCCAAAACTATTTAAAGCATCATGCGAATTAAGCTTTAGTTGACAATTAATATTAAATTCGCCATACTTCACATGCTTTAAATTCATTCTTTAAGAACTAAAGCGTCCCTTTTAGAAACTGAAGTTAACAATCCAAAGTGAAGCGCCAACAAAATCTTCACAAAACATCAACTAATGAGCCATGCATTCAAACTCAAGTTGATTTTCAAACATGCACTTCAGTTAAGTGAACATGCAAACAAGTTAACTCAACATGTAAAGTCAGTTAACTAGACATGCAAACTAGTTAACTCAACATGCGAACTGAAAAAAACACTCAACATGCCAAAATATGAATTGGAGATGACAACCCAGAAATCGTTCAGTCTAACTGAAGTCAGAACTCAAGTTAAGGTGCACCAGTCAACTTCTTTCGAAAAATCAACTTTGACCTCTCTAGGCGTTTTCCAGACTTAGCCAATTTTGATGAAAATTTGGATTTGAACCTCTTTCAGGACCTTTGTTCATCCCCTGACACTGGCTGACTGACTTCACCGATTGGCTGGCTGACAGGTGCATCGCAGAGCAGGACAAAAATTGATCAAAAGGTACCTTGAGACTGAATATCATAAAACTAAGATTTGAAGGGTCAAAAATCCAAGCACCTTTTTCAAAAGCTGCTCTTTTTCTCAGACTTAGTCAAATTTTCTCATCTCCATCTCATACAAAGGGAAAAACATATCCTTCATAACTTTTGATTGACGAAGTTTCGGGATTGGATCACAGGTTCACTGTGGAGCTGACCTCATTCCACATGACAGCTGCAAAGGTACATTTCTCCAGAAAACATCATCTAAGGGGTGAAAATCAAGGGCACCTTTTTGAAAAGTTGCTCTTTTTCCTCTAGACTTAGCCATTTTTGGAACTGACCAAAATAATACTAGAACTTTGACTGCGAGCTGCTGAATCATCTTCTAATCTGACAGAGACAGGCAACCAAAAGCTGAACGTAACACGGAGAAGCTGGATATCCGAGAACATCAAAAAGAAGGCATTAAAGGCTTGAAAAGCTTAGGTGCCTTTCTGAAAAAGTGCTCTTTTGCTCATTCCTTGATATTTTGACCAAGATTTGACCCCATGTTTGACCTCTGGCTCAGGCACCTCTGCAACTCAGATTCACCTACTGACGGATGCGTCGCGAAGCCTGAACAAATGTGAGACAAACATCTTGGGTGGCATTTAGTCAAAAACCTTCATTTGACACCTTAAAAAGATGGGCGCCTTTCTCAAAAGCTACTCTTTCTTCCAGTGAGCCAATTTTGACTTTCTTGTTTTGTGCTATATCTTCTGTAACTTGCACGAAACAGGTCTGTTTGATAACATTAATAGCCCGTTGCAAAGCTGATGTGATGCCGGACAAATGTCTGCTAGAGGTGACAAACCCTAAAAATAGGATCTGAGCCCCTAAAAGATAGGGCGCTCTTTTGAAAATGTGCTCCCCTCTTTAGAGAGAAATTTTGATGATTTTCCTTCAGATTTTCACTTTTCTTGAATTTCTTCAGTAACAGACTGACATGAAACTAACACCAACTCCATATTTAAAAAGCCCAAAAATGACCTTCTGACATCACTTTAACAAGATTAAGACTCAATTAAGCAAAATGCCTTAGTGAAGCAAAAAATTTGGTTTGGGTACAACTCTGCAAAAATCATATCAACATTTGTGAGCTTAGCATATCATCATAGTTTAGCATTTTGCATTTAGTTTAAAGTAATGTTACCATGGCAATTTCATTTCTAGAATCCTAATTGTTGCATTAGTTTTATTGCATCTTCGCACAACATTTTAATTAGTCTTGTATTTCGTCATAGCATCATCTTAGCATCTTTTTTAACACGACAACATCATAATCTTAATATCATATCATTTGTAGATCATTCTTGTAGATGTAGGAATAGATTTCTTGCATTTTAGACAACATCTAATTTATTGGGTTGTCATTCTAACAGTCATAGTGCATACAAAAATTTGAGAGTCACCATGATTTAATGAATCCCTGAGAATAGAGAACAATGGAACGGTTTTGAGGAATAGTTTTATCAAGTTTATTTGTTATTTCAATTTCCTTAATGCAAATGTTTCATTGATTGTGTGGTATTATTCATTTACTCACATTACACAATTCACCACACAATACAATTGTATGTCTAATCCTAACCATAACTCTAATCCTGATTGTAATTGTAATTGTAACCTAAGCCTAATTATATCTCTAACCCTACACTTGATCCTAAATCTATCTCTAATCCTAACCCTAATCCTAATTCTATCTCTAATCCTAACCCTAATCCTAATTTTGATGCTAACACCAACCTTAATTCTAATTGTATTTTTAACCCTAACCTTAATACTATTACTAACATTAACCTCAACCCTAATCCTAATTTTATCTCTAACTCTAACTGTATCCCTAACCTTAACCCTAACCCTAATTATATCTCTAACTCTAACCCTAACCTTAACCCTAACCTTATCCTCAATCCTAATTCTATCTGTAATCCTAGCTTTAATCTTAATTTTGATGTTAATTTCTCATCTTTAACTCAAGTATCTCATCTAAAAGGGGCATATTCTCTTGTTGAATAATTCTTTTTAGAACTATTTATTTCTATCCAAGGAGTGAATAATTAATTAATTTTTATTTTTTTGGTTTTATTCCCATAATGCACATGCGCTTGTTACACTTTATGCACCCATGCTATATGAAAGTAGTTGATTGATAAGTATGTCCACAACTTTCATTGTAGATTTCTCTTAAAAAAGGGTACTTCTGGATGGATGGGTAGAGAGAAAAATTCAAAATTGAATATGAGGTGAGAATTGGGATTGGTTTCATTTCCTCTTTACTATTAAGGCTTACTTTTTTTCCTTATTTTTTGTGAAAATTTGCAATATCGAGAATGACAAAGTTGTTATTCATTTTTAGATTCAGTTAACAAAGGATTTCTATGTGCGAGAGAGAACAGTGATCATTATAGCATAATGCTTCCTCTTAAAAAAATACCTTGCACTACTTAGAATAGCCATGCATGTAGGAATCGATCTTCTAAGATGACTGAGAACATTACAATAACCATTTGGGCATTTTGTAGTGATATTCCTTTATTTTTCCAACTATCTGCATTATGGATCAAAAAGGGTCATTTGGAAGAACACAAATGTAATTGAAAATGAAGAAAAATTCCCTTGTGCATCTGCCTTAAGTCCACATGGATTATGAGATAGAATTTACACTTGGTAGTATAATTGGAGTGTAGGAAAATCTTCTTAATCTTGGTGTACAATAATGGCATAGTCAATATCCTCCTTCCATTATAATCCAAAAGGAGATGCTAGAATTTGTGTGGTTAGCTCTTATACTTGAGTAAATCAACTAGGAGAGATGAAAGAGGTCAATTATCCTAGTCTGTGGGTATATTAGTCTCATATTTTTAGCTTCTTTACCTACTTACCAAGCTTGTAACTTGTAAGGCAAATTGCGATTAGGGTATCAATATTCTAAAAGCAGTAGGTTTGACTACAATTGAGAAAAGACAGATTTGGGAAGTGGTTTTGAAGTATATGATTGCATTCTATATCTCAAATCATTGTGTTTGTATATGCTTTCAGCCTAAATACTTTAAGGTTAAAAATTCTTCCCTTTTTTTTTGGACATGGGTTATCATGGTAAATTAATCAAATGCTATCAGTAAAAACACAATTAATCTAAAATAGCATATATATTAATTTATGAATAATATATACAAAAATGTTGAGAGATATCCTTCTCGAGGCATCTATTACACTTTTATGTGACTAATTGACAACAAATAGATGCCTCAAGAAGGATATCTCTTGGCGTTTTTATATATATTATTTATAAATTTATATATATATATGCTAGTAGTATTCAGAACGTGACTTGGAAGAAAATTATTAGGGTTAGGGTTAGGGTTAAGTTTAGGGCTAGCGTAAGGATTAGGGTTAGGGTTACAATTAGGATTAGTGTTATCATTATGAATAGGGTTATGATTACAGTCAGGGATAGGAATAGGGTTAGGGTTAGAATTAAAATTGGGATCATGGTTGGGTTAGTAAGATTAGGGTTAGGGTTAGGGTCATGCTTATGATTAGAGTTATAATTAGAATTTGGGTTGGGGTTATCATCATAATTAGGGTTAGGGTTAGGATTTCACATAGAATTAGGATGAAGGGTATGGTTAAGGCTCTTATTAGAGTTAAAGATAAAAATGTGATAAGGTTGGGGTTAACATTAGTATTGGGATTAGGGTTAGGGTAAGTGATATTTTTTAGGGTTAGAATTAGGGTCAGGTTTAGTGTTATATGGTTGAGGGTTATGGTTAGGGTTAAGTATAGAGAAAAAATTTAGGGTTAAGGTTGGGATTAATTTTAAGGTTAGGGTTAAGGTTGGGATTAATTTTAAGGTTAGGTTTAAGGTTGGGTAAATAAAGTGTATAATAAAGGTTATTTTTTAGGAAATTAAATGTGAAGAAAAGGTGTACTTAGTGTTAGTTCAAGATTGAAAACAAAACAAAATGCTATGTCTTTGTTATCAATACAAGAAAATTTACATTAATATTTGAAGGGTAGTATATATAGCAGTTTAATTGCCACAATAAGGACTTAAAAGAAAACTACCAAAATTAAAAGAAAATTTGAATATAAGTTTACTTGAAATGATTAAAATGTAAACACTAATATTTATGTTCCCCTTTAATCAAAAGGGAATGCATTTAAACCAAACATACCTCTAAATTGCTTAAACTTCTCTCTTCCAAATGCTTTGGATCGAACATTTTGATGGTACAAATATAATAGATTTTTAATGGGATTAGCTATAGTTTACAAGGATTTGGAATATGGGAAAAGAAATGGTATGTGTGATTTGACTGAGTGAGTGGGAGGTTTGGACATTCTTGAGGAGTTGAAATTGTCGAGGGAAGGCAAAATCTCAAGACTTGTTTTCATAGGTTGGTGGTCTTTCTAGTACTCAAAAATATACACTCCCAACCATTTTAGGGCTTTTGAATGGATTACAAAGGTGATTATATGCATTGGGTTAAATGTTGTGACTTGATGATGATTAGTTAAAGTAGGCACTTAGTTGTGGGAAAGGACTTTATTTATATATTTGTTACCTTTGGATCACTTTTAGTATGGGGGCCATTTTGAGGGTTCTTAAATGGCAATTGATGTAGTGGGTGTTATAATTTAGCATAGTTTGGCATGTGGGTTTTTCCTCTATATATTTTGTCTGTCATAATTGAATTGCCTGTCGCATGTGTAGTTCATTTTTTATATGTTCTAAGTATCTTTTTAGTGTAAAGAACAATTATGGGTTTTAATGGGCTTTTAATTCTATCAGAGAGTGATTCATTTGGTGTGCTTTAATTGATCATTATTGTCATTTTGTCATGTAACTTGATTGGGTTGGGGCATTTGAGAGAATGCTTTATAAATTGTGGTTATTTTGTCTTGGATGTTTATTGATCTACTACATTTGAAGATACAAGAATGTTTTATGATTTTTAAGAATTGTTTTCTAGAAGACAATTTTGTGTTGATGGAATTGAGTCATGTTGAGGACATGTACATTATAGAGATAAATATTTTTAGTGGATCTATTTTTCTTTAGCTTTCAATTTCATTATTAATGGATTATTTTGTAAGCGTGTAAGTGGGTGTGCAAGTGAACCTACAAGAGATATGCTATATTGTGGCTATTTTATGGTGTGAATATATTCTATAAGTGTTGAAGTGGTGTGCAAGTGTATGTGGGAGATGTCTTATATTGTGTCTATTTTTGGTGTCAAGGTATTAATACAAAGTTACAAATTGTCTATCTATTTGAGCTTGATTGTTTCTCTTGGGAGTGGGTATACCAATCTCAAATATTTTTATCAAAATAGTTTTTTTTTAAAATTAGAACAATTTGAAGAAGATTGAATCTATTTTTCTTTTTAGTATGTAATTTGTTTCTCATTCACCCATATTACTTATTCTCTACATGTAATAAAAGTTATATATTTTGAATTTAGAACCACACAATTTTTAAAAGGGATAATGGGGACTTTGTAGCTTGCTTGAGGAATTGGAATTAAAAGGAATGGTGAGAAAAAAGTTATTGACTTATTGTTATTTTATGGAGAAAGGGTGGGATTAAGCATGCGACCTTGTTTTGAACAATCTTGTATTTTTTTTAATCTTTTTTGGAATAAGAAGATAGTAATTTTTGATAAGGGACCCTATTAAAGTCTTGCTAACTTTTGTATTTTAACATTTTGTGTGGTGTTGGTGACTTGATTTGTAAACCCCAAATCCTTAAAGTTGAATCTCCTCCCAAATGTTAGGGGTGTCAAATTTGGAGAAAAGACTACACACTTATGATTATGCTTAGGCAATTGATGACCCATTGTCGAGATTTATAAAACCTCCATCATTTTTGGCATCTACTAAATCGAAGGGGATTTTTCATCCACCCTAACACAAACTATACCCAATGCATAGTGTACCATTATTTCTATTGTCACTTCATGTCTATATATTGGTTTGCAATATTTAAGGTCAAGTATCTAATTAAAGTAGATAGTCTGCCACATGAATGTTTATGATAACTCGTCATGTTGTTATACATATTTAGACATGACGATGAGAACACACTAAATTAGGTAAAACTAAAAAGATAGTTAAATTGGTATAAAAACTAAAGAAAGGAAAGCAAATCGCAAGAAGAAAAGTAAAAGAAAATAGACTCAAAGCCTTAGAAAATAATAGATGTAAAACAATAAACTTATTGATTTAATACAATTAGCATTTATATAAATTTAATTTTTTCTATTATGTTTGACTTAGAATAATTTTGATTTCAAAGAACATTACAAATAGTTTACACAAATAAAATATTATAAATTATTATTATTGTTCTCTTTAATTATTGTTTTACTTTACAGTAATAGCTTGTTCACTTTAAAATAGATATATCTATTCAAGAAAGATATACACTATTTATATAGATTATTTAATAAGATAAATAAACTAGTATATTTTACGATTGACATAACCATTACACTTCTTTTCCATTCCATACAATTTTATTGAATTAGCATAAACTAAAACCCTACATATTGTTTTTTTCTCTTCTAATCGATGTATAATTGTTTTAAAATATTCATGAATAAATTGGAATATACCCAGCTCTTTGATAATTATTATTTTTAAAATAATTTAGAATATCCGGTAAGTCTAACCGACTCATTTGTTGCGGGGAAATACACAGCACTGCACTTTTGGAAAATTGATTTGGTAGAAGCAAGTTTCAAAATTTTTCTGCTTATATTGCTTATATTGCAGTAAAACCAACGGCTACAGGCAAGTAAGGCTTAATGTTCTTTCTAATTATGATTTTGCCGAAGTTCAAGATCGTGGAGAAAATAATTTTATGATGCATTCAAGCGCGGTGGAACAGCCAAACTCTTGCTGTGGTGACAGGGGCAAATTAGGGCATCGCATTTGACGAATGGACTACTGGATTTAATTAAGGCAGAAATTAATTTTGCCCTGAGTGACTTCCGGCCGCTTTCCGGCGACAGACAATTCAACATCCGAACTACACAGAGGGGCGGTGAATAATGGAGAAAGTGATCTATGCAGCCGAGCAATTGGAAAGCGAGGAAGAGAAAGGAATAGATGCCCATACAAATCTCCGACAAAAGTTTGTACGGTAAGTAAATTCTTTAATGAATAGGCTCAGCAAATCGCTATAATATTTGGTTACATGCATGCCCAATTCTTGGAAATTCATGTTTCCATCTAAATTCTAATTTTAGTTTTATGACTATAGAAGAATATATGTTATTTGTTTGTTTTTACTGTTAATGTTATAAATTTGTTTTTGTTTATTTCTTCTATCTGGATTTTATTTTTTAAAACTTCTCTTGGATTTTCTTTTTCCATCTGCTTCAGTTTTTTAAATTGCAGCATTTTTAATTACCGGGGTTATCAATGCTACCTACTGGTTTGTTGTGCTGAATTTTTATAATATACAGGTTTATATGGGATGTGGTGAAGGTGAATTGGCAAGTTCGAGATTAGTCCTAAGCTTGGTCATGTGGTTAAAATTAAGGTTCACCACAAGTTAAGTCATAAAACTTAGAAAGGGCATCAATCTGTCTCTGTTAGCTGTCAGGGGAATAGAGGAGGAGGACATCATCATTGGCAAAGAGCAATAGAGTTATCAAAACATGGTGAAGTAGGCAACCATCATCTACTTGAATATGTTGGCAAAGAAAATACTCAAGCACATCAATCTAGATACCAAAGAGGGTTGAAGAAAGAGGTCAACCCTTAAATACTTCAAGCAAGATAAATCTTGGTTTAGGTCCTGCAATCATGTTAGATAATATTGGAAATATAATTCATATGATCAAAACATAATAAAGGCCTTATATATTTAGCTATACAAAAATACACAATTATTCCAAGACTATCTAAACTACCAATATCCATAATGCATAGTGGAAATCTTAATCATAATAGGACTTGGATGAGAAACATGATAAGTCCGCCCGAAGTTACCCATCTAAGCCCATGGCCCCAAGCGGCAGGAACGTTTGAACCAAGACAATTCCAAGAGCACGAGCATCTAACCAAGACAACCCACCCCATGGCCCCAAATGGCAGGAACGTTTGAACCAAGACAATTCTACCCCTGGGGTGGCCTACTTAGTGGATACACTTGTATATGCTTTTCCTATCCATGCTGTCTTATCCATCCTCCTTATGATTGAGACTCCTTGAATCCATCCTAACAATTAGTCATAGTTTGGCTCGACAGGGGAGCCTTGAAAGGGGTGCTTGTAAACTACTCAACCCATCTAAGCCCAAGAGCATGAGCATCTAACCAAGACAACCCACCCCTTGGCCCCGAGCGGCAGGAACGTCCGATCCAAGACAATTCCACCCTTGGAGTGGCCTACTTAGCATGGGAGAGCCCGTAAACTGCATATCCCTATTTTGCTTCCTTCAACCTTACATTTGATTGATTATAGGATAAGGACATACATAAATATATATATATATACAATCTATTCATTTTTATATTAAATAATCATAATTACTTGTAAGGCTCCATGCAAGCATCATTCTTAATTGATTTCAATCTTCCCATAATCATTCTATATGAACTTATCTATATATATATATATTTATGTGATGGCATTCCATCTTCTGATTATAACTGCTACTATACTCAGAAACATATTTTAGATTTCTTCCTTGTTTTTCCCTCTATAATTTCCTTGCAAATGATGTGGTTTCCCATATATATATCCCATTGTATGCCTGAAAGGAGGTAACTACATAGAGGACATCCTTTACAAAGGGGGGCATCTCTTTATTCCATCTCACTGATTAGTTTAGATGGCTCGTTTGTTTGGAGCGCTACCATTATAAATTGCAATCACCTTGTGTCGGCTGTGATAACTATGAGGGAGGTCAGCCCCTATTAGCATTTGTTTATACTAAATGTCAAATTCCTAATCGCTAACTTTTACTATTGTAAATTAAATCGCTGCCTTACACATTGTATAGGAGTAAATTTGCACCCCATGTGCAAATCCCCTTTTTTCCTTTATCCACCTTAGAAAACCAAGTTCGGAGGCTTAATTACAACTAAGCTTGCTGCTTTCATCACACTTGGCGCCTGTTTTGAGCGTCGGTGGAGGTGTTTCCGTCGGGGACGCTCACGCGGTGTGCTTATGTCCTGTTGATGTGTGTTTTATGACACAACAAACATTCTAGAATAAAGTGTCAAAGACGCTCCATTCCGTCTTGAAAAACTACCTCGTATGCTAAGACTGCAAGAAAGATCATACGACAATTCCAATGTTTCAGTTAGGTGTGGATGAGCTCTGTGGTTTGATGTGATTTGCTGGTTATGACAAGGGGACTTATGCTAGGCTTGTTCAATTCACAATGAAGGTCTAGACAATGAAGCTCTATTGTTTGGGTCATGGATCAAACAAACTAAAAAAGGAGATAAGGGTTCAGAAGTTCTAATCTACTCCTAAAAATTCAAGAGACGGTATTGACTTGGTGGAACCAATAACCACGCTTTGCTTCGCCACGCTCAACGACAACTACACAAAGGGGGTGCAATCTTCAAGGGAATGTGCTTATGATTTTCACGTCATGAATAACTACCATCAAATCGAACAATAATTGTCCAGACAGAAGTTAAGCATCCACAAAATAAGCTCAAGCTAACTTTACTCATTGAATGAAAATCATCCATTCAAAGAAAGTATGAGCAAAAATTTTCACCATAAATCAATACTTATCAAATCTTGCATTCATCTAACATACATGAAATAAAATCTAAACTATGATGAGGGATAAGAACCATAACAACTCCAAAATAAGAGAAGTAATCACCATCAGAACAATGCATGCATTACTTATTACTTTAGCAGTCGTACACAACAATTGCTTATCTCAACATGTTTTGCAACATGCTCCCATGCTTTACAAATGAGGGGGTGAGCTCAATTTATAGGCTCCCCGATTACAATTCAATGGCCAAGATTGATTTAGGATCAACGGCCAAGATTACAAATAAAACCCTAATTAGGGTTTGCTACCCCTTGACCAATGAGAAAATTACATTCAAGGACACTTGTCCTTTTTACTAAATATAAACCAACAAATAAAATAGAAAGTTGTTGCATGCTGATTTGGAATGATTTGATTGGTTGGAAGATGATGAGGCGCCACCTCAACATGCTGGATGTCTTCCTTGGTCGCTACGTGCTTGCCTTAGAATATTTTCCTTGTCGATGACTTTATCCTTTGTGCTTTTATCTTGGATGACTTTGGCTTCTTCTTCTCACCTCGCCTTGGAGCACCTATTTAGACTTGAAGTTATTAAGTCTTTCTTCTCGGATTGCTTTGGAATTCCTTCACGTGCCTTGAATTTGGAGAGGAACTCCCTTGTGTTTCCGCCGCAATGGAGGAAATTGGAACTTTCTTTGTGAAGAATTTCCCACACTTAGCCAAATTTTGGCTATTCAATTTCATTTTGTAACACCTTCAAGATTCTGGCCATTTTTGTGCTCAAATAAACTTCGCTGGTCGATTTGTCTTCAATTTTGAATTTGGCTTGCATAAGTTGGATGTACTTGACGATGTGCTTGCTGTTGTCTTCATGATGCCAAATTCTCGTTCTCGATGTGTAAGGGTGGACTCCCCAAGTTTTCTTTCATCTCCCTTCAAGTCAGACTTTACACTTTCTTTGCCATTTTCTCGTTTGAAGATTCGCCTTGTGTAGTCATCCACCTGCAGTAAGAAAAGATAACTTTTTCAGGATAAGCTTTGAAAGGTTTTTATAAATTTCATTCTCCAAAATGGCTAATGGCAAAAATTATTCAATAATCCCACTGTTGGATGAAGATTTTCATTTTCTCTCTCCTGAAATCTGGGCTCGTGCTAAATTTTTTAACACTCTCTCTCTTGATATCAAAGTGAATTTTGCTTTGAATTTAAAGGCAAACTTCATACTCTCTTCGTCATTTTCATCTTGGCACGAGCATATTCCATATTTAACTCTTCATTTCTATCTCCCGAAATCAGACTTCAAATTGTTTGCCATACTCTCTCTCTACAAGTCGGACTTGGTGAACATTTTTCCATGGCGGACTTTGAGAGTCTTTTTCCATCTATCTTCAAATGTTGGAGGACTTCATGTCAAATTCTCCGTGGACCTCTTATCAAGTCTTCCATATGGAAAAGGTGATTTTCTTTTGGTTATCTCTTTGGGGTGTCGAAAATTAAATAATTAAAATAATTATTTTATGTGTTGTTTTCAACCCCTTCATTTTTATGGCAAATTATTTTTGTGTCTAAGGCAATTTTGATTTTCGAAATTTTTCTTGCCAATGCCTTAGGCGAATTTTCTTTTCTTCCAATTTACTTTGCCATAACTTCTATCGTCCAAAATTATTTTTCCATAATTTCTTTCGTCCAAAATTATTTGGCAATAAATTTTATCGTCCAAAATTATTTTGCCGTAATTTCTTTCGTCCAAAATTATTTGGCCATAATCTTTTTTGTCCAATTTCTCTGGCAAAATTTATTTCATCTTCCTAGAACGTTTGGCCAAATTTTCTTAGACATATAAATGTTGGACTTAGAAGAATTTTCTTTCTTTTCAAGCATGGCGAATTTTCAAAGTGCCAAGCATATTTTTTTTAAAATTTTTTCCAACATTCATACTTAGGCAAAAATTTTAATTTTCACACTTCTCTAGACATCGTGGACTTTGCATATGTTTAGGCCATTTCTACATGTGGCTGGGCGGACTTCATCCAATGTCTAGCCATTTTCATTATGTCCAAGGGTGGACTTGCCTCATTTCTTTGCCATTCAAGGCAGACTTTGTTCTTCCCTTTGCCATTCAACTTTATGTCCAAGGGCGGACTTCATGCATCTCCTTGCCATCTTCTCATCTTGCTAAGGGCGGACTTCACTAATTTTGATGCCACTCAAGGGCAGACTTTAGACCATCCTTTGCCATTTCATCTCTAGCTGGGCGGAGTTGGTCTCTTTTCTTTCCATTCAGCAGGGCGGACTTTAGGTCTTTCCATGCCACTTCAGATTTTGGCTAAGGGCGGGCTTGCCATGTTTTCTTGCCATACAAGGCGGACTTCATCAAATTTCATGCCATTGCTCCTTTTGCTCAAGGGCGGACTTGGCTCTATGGCTTGCCATTCAAGGCGGACTTTGTCAAATTTCATGCCATTGTTCCCTCTGGCTGAAGCTTTCTGACATTAATTTCTCATTTTCTCCATGCTGGTTATGAATCTCAAGCCTCTTTCATGCCTTCACCATGATTTTCAGTCATCAATTTGCCATGATTGTTCAGATTTTTCATGGATTTCTCAGATTTTTACACTATTTCCTGTGATTTCTTGACTGGTTTTTCTGATTATTGACCATTTTCTGTGATTTTTGAACGATTTTTCCAGATTTTTTTATTTTTCTAGAATTTCACCATGAATTTAAAATATTTCAAATCCATTTTCTGAGAGTTTGGCTGATCTTTTCGAACTTCTGAGTGGATTTTCGAAACTCGAGACCTTTCCAAATATACAAACTTTCTAAAAATAGAAATTTTCCAAAAATAGCGACTTTCTAAAAATAGACCCTAAAAAATAGGGATCTCATAATTGCTCAAAAGTGCCAAAAAAGTAGGTCCTAAAAAATAGGGGGTTTGGAGTGAAAAACCCTAAAAGGTAGGAGATGTCAGAATCGACCGAAATGACAGTCGATCTTCGTCTCTCGGGTCTTCTAAGTATGGTGATGATGCTTGCATAGTGATCTAGGCTCAATTTCTCCAACTGACTCGGGTGATCGTTCAAAACTCAAACTCCTCATTGCAAAAAGACTGGTGATTAGCAGTTGCGACGCCAAGGCAAAACCAAAAAGCAAAAAAAACGAAGGGTCCCCATTTGCAATGGGGCGATGTGTGAAAAGGTCACAACATGTCCCTGGCAGATTCCTGTGGTTGAACTTGTAGAGGCGCTACACTTCTCATTGGGAGCCAAGTTGTAACGTCCCCTTCGATTGACCAACCCGAATATGGCCGTTTTCTTCCTTCTTCCTTCAAATTCTCTCTTCATTCCTTCATTGCAAGCTTCTACAATCTCTTCAGATCTTCTTCCAAGCATTCACACTCATTCTCAAGCATTCTAGCAGCATTTCAAGCACTCCATACCAGCAAAAGGCTCCACTTGATCACTTCAGTAGAGCAAGTTTGGGACCACACTGTTGCAGCAGAGGCTCAAGTACTCTCATTTTCTCCCCCAAGTAGCCTTGAGTGCTCTTGGTGGAGGTGGTAAGCTTCCCTCTCCTCTCCTCTATCACTTGGTTGAGTTAGCACACTTACTATTTTGTAGTGTTTTTTGTGCTCTTCATTATAGTACTTTCTTTATCTCGCTTTCTTGGTTGTCCATGGAGGTGGAAACACCTAAACGGGGGTCTAACTAAGGCAGGCCCCTATACAACCACCCAACATTTTCCTCTCCATTGTGTGTGTAGGTGAACGTGCTTTTGAGGAGCTAGTTGGCGAACAAGTTTCTTTGTGAGATCCTTCTTGCCATCTTTACTCTTGCATTTTTGCTTTATCACATTAGGGAGTACTTAGTTTATTTGGTTACGTTATTTTGGCCCTTTAGTGGTATTAGCTGGGCCATTAGTCCTTTTTTTAGGTTTGACCTTGTCTCTGTTGTTGTCTGGCTGTACGAATGCCAACACACTTTAGAGATGTTGGCGCGTTACGCTGCCATCCAAGGACCGCACTTTCATCCTTGGGCAAAGAGCTTCCTGAGGCGTAGTGTTGAACCTGAAAACCGGCTCGCCTAGCCCCATTTTGTATCTCGAGTTTGAAGAGTGGTTGAAGGACCTCATAGTCCTCATCATTCTCGTCCCGCATATCCTAACACCCCTTTAGCTGAGGTAAGTTAGGGCAGCCTTCCGCATCCCCTCCGTGACCTAGGGCCTTGCACGAGGTGGTCCCCCTCTCTTACATTTTTGGTGAACCTGATGCGAACCATTTTGGTTTTGTTTTTGTGATCCTAACAGTTCCTTTCCTCGTACTCTAGGAGTGTTGTAGGTGTGAGTGTTGTAAGGTTGTCGCCTTACAACCCAACCTACGACCCCTAGTTGGCGTAGTTGGAAGGTTCCAGAGGTATTGCATAACGAAACCTTAATTGGGTCACTGTCTTATCCTTTAACCTCTAGGGACTCTGTGGAAGCATCGTCTAGTGTGCGTAATGGCCTCCTTCTTGCACCAACCTATCCCCTCTGCACAGCTTGTGGACAGTGGTACTGGTATAACTTTCACTTCATAGGACCTGCCGATGGGTTTTAACAAGGAACCATCTCCTCTTTACATCCTTGCGCGGATCAATGGAAACATCGTAGCGGGTGTTCTTGTTGATTTGATGTCACAAGTAAACATAATAATAGAGGAGATTATGCTGATCAACTTCCTACATAAGGATGGGTACGATGCACCTGTGAGTACCATCCGCACACATGATGGGCTTTCCGTGCCCCCTTTGGGTAGTATTGTCTTGTCGGTCTTAGTTGGACCTAAATCCGTGAAACTCCTATTTGACATCATCCCTGGGTTCGAACTCTTTAGGGTGAAGTTGGATATCCCTTGGTTGGTAGCTATGAACGCAGTCCCCTCAGTCGTGCATAAATGTCTAAAATTTATCCATGGGGGTTCCGTACATGTAATTCACGACACCGGTTATAGACCATCGGTTGCTCATGGTAGCTACTCCTTGGATCACTCTTGGCCTGCGCTCGTTGGTCCTCTTCCGCCTAGGACATACCTTCTGCACCGAACATATCAGAATTACAAGAAAGGGCGCCTTAGGCCGAAAGTGAGATACCCTCCCTCGCCTTATACTGTTTCACATAGGGCTTGCTTAAAAGTTGACAACGACGCTGCTAAGGCACAAAGGAAGGAAGAAGAGAAGCAGTCCCGAGATTCTCCTTCCTCTTCTGCTGGTTACTCTGGCGCTTCTCGCTCTACTGTGGTACCATCAGATTTTGCTCCTCGTTTGCAGGAGAATCCTATGGTGCTCGCTTGGTGAAAGCCTAAGTGTCCTGCCTTCGAACTTCTTGTTCTGCTGACGGAGCCTAGACCCATTATAACAGAAAGAAGGTCTCCCGTGGAGAGTCCTCTTTGTCTCGATCTTCGCGGCCTCCTATCACTCCTACTTCTAAGGCAGTGAACGAGAAGAGGCCCGTTGCCGAGGCTCTTAGGCCAACTCCTCCTGCTGCTCCTTAGCTTGTTCCTCCTGCTCCCGTTCAGGAACCTGTCCCTCCGCTGGAAACGGCTATAGTGGACGTTCCCATGGTTGAGTAGGAACTTTCCATTCCTTCGCAACCTTTGGCCTCTAACTCCAAGAGTCATAGAAACCGCCTTGCGTGAGAGCGCAAGCGCCAGTGCTGACGAAAGGCTCTCTTGGCTGAGTAGGCCGCTTCACAAAGGAAGGAGGAAGAAACGACCGCCCATGCTTCAGGGCCTCCTGTAGCATCTTCCTCTCCCCTTCCTTCCGCTTCTCTTTAGTCTGGTCCCGTACTGCTTCCGGCTTCCGTAGCGAGTACGAATGCACCTAACCCCAAGTGGATACAGGTGTTCATCGCTCCTTCGGTGGAGCCGCCTTTGCTGATGTCTGTTTCGGATATCCAGCCTTTTTCGAAGCTCGTGGATATGATTAATACCTCGGTTGTATCCGTTGCGGTTCTTTCCTCCTCTTCCTCCGCGCCTCTAGCCTTGTCTGTGGGGAGTTCATCTCCTCTGACAAAGCGAAAGGTGGAGTGTGATCCTTCCAGCAACAAAGGACGTCAGAGGAGCCCGCCTTCTCCGCAAGGTGGCCCCGTGTTGACTTGTTCTGTCCTAGTGACAGAGCCAATCCCAGCCTCCCCTGAGTTTGTCACTGCTCACGAGTCCTTCGGCGAGCCTAACGGTGAATCTCAGGCGCAACTTGCCCTGTCCACTGAAGTTAGACACAACGCTCTTGTGGGGTGCATGTTTAACTCCGTGGATGAAGTTCTGGCCTTGTCAGCGATCTTTGCGAAATCACTGACCTTAGCTCCACAAGAGCTCGATGAAGAAGACCTTGTGGGGGCTTCTTCCTTAGCTCTTGTTGCAGGAGGGTGGACGCTCCTCTTAACATCCTACCATTGCAGGCTCGTCCTCCTTCCCCTTATGAGGATCTAGATTGGGAAACGAACAACCTTTTGGTCGATCAATGTTAGGTGGAGGCCCCTTCTTGATCTTGTGTGTGTATGTGTGTTTTGTGATGTGTTCCCCTATGCTCGTATGTGTGCTTGGATGACCCTTGTCACCCCTATTGGTGCTTGGATACAGGTGTGGTTTTTGTGTTGTAAACCTTCTTCTATTTGTATCATCATTCTTCCATGTTTGTGCTTGATTTTCGATAAATTGGGGATGATGCAAAGCGTTGGGAGCATTTAGGCTTCCCTTCCATGTTGACCCAATTTTTTATTTTTACTTTGTCTTCTCGTGCATGAAATATACCGAGCCAATTTTTTTTTGTTTTTAATTAACAGATTACAAAGCAGTGCACCCGTTAAGGTTAGAGGATAAACCAAAACGTGCAAGAAAGCAACTCTAACCAGAATGGCGCCGATGATGGCGAGCATTGGTCAGAGGATCTAAATGAAACTGCTTATGCTGTAACTCTAACCAGTATGGCACCGATGATGGTGAGCATTGGTCAGAGGGTCTTCTACACTAAGTACAGAAATGAACTCAACGTCAAGTATGTGCTACCCAATCCAATGCGGAGTGAGGGGCGACCATATGACGGAGTGATTACAACAACAAATGCTTGAAGTAAATAATGCTGAAAGATAAAATTACTTGACACCCAGAATGTGCTTTCTAACCCGGAGTGGGAAAGGAGCTACCATAGGGCGGAGATGTAAGATATTACAAGGCAATTACATAATGTAAAGATGAGCATTACAAATCAGATAATTAAGCAAGATTAAGAACTGCTGCCAGTACTACTGTCAGCTTACAATATGATAGAGAATTCGCCTGCCAAGAGCATAGAGTTAGAACAATTCAACGAGCATTTAGATATAGAATTCTCCTTGCTTAATGGAAATACCAAACTGATTTCTTCTCTCAAAAACCAGATTTAAAATTCTGATCAAATCAGATCTGCACCTTTAAATGCAAAACCAGCAACCCTAAAATCCACTAAAATGCTCACAACTCACTCAATACTTGTCAGAATGACATGAGACTTGATGCAAACGAATGCTAGGATGATGACAATGAAGACTAGACAAAGAAACAGCTGACAAATTGAAGTATTTTTTTTTCTAAACACTTGCCAGGCGGAACAGAATGGTACAGCCTCTAGAAATGTTCTACCAACAAGATAAAATCAGATTCTTCATTATAAATCACCAAAATTTGCACAAATGGGCGCCTAGGGCATAGAAATGGTTCTAGCCAATACCCAGAACGAATATATTTTTATTTTTTGACTTATGAGCAAATACAACATGCAGCTATACTAAATCAGCAACTCCAGAACTTCATTAACATGCTAGAAATTGAACTACAAATGCAAAACTTACTACAAAACACTCAACTAAGCAAACCTCTCCACTAGGTGCTGTCTCTCAAGCACGAAGTCGAGCCCAGACTAGGAGGCATTCATTCCTCGAAGCAATTCCGCAACCATTTCGGCAGCATAACATTAGCATAGACAAAAGATGTGAAATGATGCTCAATGCCTCCTTTTTATAACTTCTTGTTGACTTCTCGAAACCCTAAACTCTTCTTCAAGTCAAAACCCTAATTCCCTTCATGAAATGGCGTCCTTTTTCCTTCAAATTCAATATTGACCATTTTAATTAAATTCAATATTTTAATCAAATCATCACCTTGATAAATGCGCCCAAATTAACTTGCATTGACTTTGGAGAATTCATCAAATATTAAATATATCCTTAATGATGGCGCCACCCTTTGAGTCCACCTTTTAAAATGACATTAAGTCATTCGACTAGGCCAAGGTGATAAAATAACATTTAAATTATAATGTTATTTTTTAAGTGAAATGAGCTCAACTTCCCAAAACTGCATTTTGAAACCCGAAACTGAATACGCCACTTGAGTCAACTGAAGGGGAAGGTCAACTGCCTGAGACCATCCTATTTACTGCCAAAAATAGAATTTACTAAAAATAGTAAATTCCAGAAAATGCTCGGAATGCCGAGATGAACATACCCCTGCGAAGCTCTCTGAAAACCCAGAAAGAATCCGCCATTGAATCCATCATCCCTGAACAATGACCTCCTCAAAAATAGGAAACCCTAATTTATCTTCCGACTAGCCTTCGGGTTCCCAAAGAAAAGGCCAACGGTCACTGGAAAGATCAGGTTTGAGAAGGGGACATTACAATCCGCCCTTCCCAAAATTGCTTGTCCTCAAGCAATACCACCACAACTCCAGAAATTTGAAAACTAATCCATACGCAACAAGTATGATCCCTGGTTCCCAAATGCGTCTCAGGAAAAACCCACCATGCCGATGCTGCACCACTCTGATCACATCAATGAAAATATCATGATGCTGCACCACTCTGATCACATCAATGAAAATATCATGCCAATGCTGCACTGACTCCCCTTGTAACTCCAAAGTGTTACCATCTATGATACTCAAACTGAAAGATCTTAAAGGAGGGAAATCAAAATCATGCAACATCTCATGTCCACGATCCCCCGAATTAACAGTATCAACCATACTACTGTCAATCACCATTCTAAGCAATAGGAGAGATAGTCTACTCAAATCAAAATCGAACTCCTCCGCATACCTCCACATGGTAACAAACGGGACCATGACTGCAAGTGTGACCTCTACAAATCTTCTTGCAAAGAGGAAGGCAATCCTTTGCAAGAGCTCAACAAATTCAAACTCAGGACCCCACATGAATTCCCTATGCCTCAACTGAATTATCACGGCACAACTAAGAAGTTTGAAGAATTTTTTCACAATTCCAACCCCAAGAGTCTCAAAATATAGATTCAAAACATGGGGTAACTCATTGTCATGAACCAATAATGAAAATAAACCATCAGAGTTTGCATCACAAACCTCCAAAGTGGCTGAAAAACCCGCTAAAGCCATCTCCATCAGAAAACTACCACTTCTTTGATCAGGAGTGAGGTACCAACTCTCCTGAATGAAAGTAACTCCATAAGTAAGGTGGCTGGTCTGCCTCCAACCAGCAAACTCGTGTCTCAAAATCTGCCCTTGTCTGAGCTGAAAGTCACTTCCAAGAACTACCGATCGTTGATCTTTCCAACCCATATTCAAAATTTCTCTCCAATCCATTTGTTGATGAACAAACGGAACCATCAAGTAGCTGGAAATGAAGGGAACAACATCAACAAGTCTGGAAATTTGTTCCTTATCCCTCCAAGAGTCTTTTCCATAAGTAATAAACTCTGACAACCCAAGTTGAGAATCCCAAGCATGGATACCCAACTGAAAGTGATTTTCAACACACTGCAAAGAAATCTCTACACATTCCCAAGTGCTAGTGAGAACCAAGTGCCTTCTCACGAAACTGATGCCCCATCTAGTAAATCCTTGAAGCTTAACCATGAAAGCTTCCACATTAAGGGAGTATGAAACATAGAGTGGCTTCAATTTCCGCTCCCAAAACTGATCAATATGATTCCAAACATCATTCCACCCAAGGGATGGATTGTCAAGAGTGCAACTACCAAAGTCTAGTTCACCTTTTTCCCATTCCTCCTGAGTAGTAGGTCTGAAATCTTCACTCGTTGCTGCTGTGATGAAGTTACCAACAGCTACCAAGACTTGTCTCTTCAACACCTTGATGTCATAGATGTTGAAATTACCTTGCTTCGTCACCTCCCATGTAGAACCTTCATCCTCAAAGCCACTTATGCATCCATTACTACTCAACATACGTGGCACATCCTCATGGAGTGATATCGAAGCATCCAAGCACTGGAAACCAGAATCAGTTTCATTCTCCATTTCATCCTCTACTTCATAGAGAGGATTATCATAACTTTTCTCATCACCTTCTTGAAAAAGAGGATTGTCATAAACTTGAAAGTCATTCCTTTCATCTTGCTGCTCCAAATCTGCACATGCAACCTTTGATTTTCTTGTGAAACCTTCAAGATCAAACTCCTCTCGAAGACTATCAATCTCATCAATTACTTGCTTGATTTCTCCAGCTCTTCGTGCATCCTCTTGCTCCTTGAAAAGTTTGAAATCTGCAAACTGGTCTTCAACCTTTCTTAGAGCCAACTGAGTTTCTTTCAACTTGTCCTCTGTTGATTTAAGCTCCAAGGTGAGCTCATCAACCCTACTCTCCCTTTCTTCGAAAACAATGAAGGCCTTCTTTGCAGATTCAACGGCATGATCCTGATCTTCAATCAAGTGTATGTATGCTGATTTCAATGTCTCCAAAGAATCTTTGATTAGTTGCAATTTAGGAAGAGCAACTTCATCCTTAACTCCACTTTGTCTCTCTTCAAACTGAGCCTTCCAATAGAGATCATCAACCAAATTGTGTGTGCGATCAAATAGGGATAGCGCTTGCACTTCTTTTTCAAAAGATGCCTTGCATTGATCTTTCCATTCATGCACATGCAAAGATGGTGAACTGCTGATAGGCTGCAACTGAAAATCAGAACTTTGTTTTTCATCTTTGCTACCCTCATAGCTGCTCCAAGACTCCTTTCCTTCACCACCTACTAGCTGAAATTGCTCAATATCACAAAGAGAATTAGACTCCACAAATTCTTCAATCCAATGCTTACAACCAGCTTCAAGCATTGATAAATTGGATTTGTGTTTAGGAACTCCATCAAACTTTCCATCGTCAAGAGTCATATGATCTTCAAGATCCACTTCCACTTCACTGTCTTCATGATCAAAGTTTATGGCAGCCCCCTCATAGCTTGCAAAGCAATCAAAGTTTTGAACTTCATCAGGATCAAAGGGAAACTCGTCCCACACAATTTCTTTGTCATCACTAAATGCCTTCACACCTGGATCCCAAATGGTGAGAGGCTGATTGTTTTGATCATAAGAAGAGTGTTCTTTGTGCAACATTTGGAGTGTTGATTCTTGGAATAGGTCAACTCCTAAATCACTAAAGCTGATGTCTTCATAAGTTCCTCCCTCCAATGGTTGGCTCTGAAGTTCAAACTCAAAACCACCCTTAGCATTGTCACTGAAAGGAAGTAAGGAATCTTTAGAGCTAGCTGTTTGAAATTTTTTATCATCCTTATCGTCAATGAACCTATCATCTATAGGTATGTTTCTGATCTCATCATGAACAGTCATATGCATGCCATAGAGGTCTTCTTGATCACTTGTAATAAATTCATCTTGTGAAAACTCTTGAGGAGTTTGAACAGCAACAAGAGGAAAACTATCTATCACTAAATCTTCAACAAGAGGAGGTACAAACACCTCGAAATCATTACCAACATCCTTTGTGAAGCCCTTAGTCTCAAAACCTTCATGAGATGAATCCAAATTAGAATTCAAGTCTGCTGCTATATTCTTTTCACCGAACTGATCTACATCACTTGCTATCACATGCAAGTCAAGGGGAGTATTATGGGGCTCTCCCGCACACTCCTCATCTGTCAAGGTGTTTTCATCCAACGCCCTATCATTTTTAGGCAAAATGAGCACCTCGCTTGTGCCATCTTCAACACTAGTTGACTGATTTTTTTCTTCATTCTGCTTACTTGGGGGCTGCAACCTACAAACAGGCATTTCTTCTACCTTCCTTGCACCTATAACCATGGCATGTTCTGCTTCCTCCTTAATCATTTTCTTGATGTAGTTGACCATAGCCCGCTTTCCAGGGTGATAATCCCCCTCACAAGTCAAAAAGGTGTCAAATGAAACATCGTTCTTAATCTCATCTGTCAAGCTCTGATAATCTCTGTAGAGTATGTCAGCCTCGTGTTCACATTTCCTCTTGAACTGGCATTCTTTAGAAACCCCAATCAAATCCGACTTCTCAGACTTAGCATAAATCTTTCTGATTCCACACCTTAACTCTGGATCCTTCAATAGCGTATACACATCATGCATTAACTCAAGTAGAGACTTCTCTGTAGTCATCTTTCTCTGTCAAGTGAACTCTGATGTGCACAGGATGGCAGGATCTTGGCTCTGATACCACTGAAATATACCGAGCCAATTTTTTTTCGTTTTTAATTAACAGATTACAAAGCAGTGCACCCGTTAAGGTTAGAGGATAAACCAAAACGTGCAAGAAAGCAACTCTAACCAGAATGGCGCCGATGATGGCGAGCATTGGTCAGAGGATCTAAATGAAACTGCTTATGCTGTAACTCTAACCAGTATGGCACCGATGATGGTGAGCATTGGTCAGAGGGTCTTCTACACTAAGTACAGAAATGAACTCAACGTCAAGTATGTGCTACCCAATCCAATGCGGAGTGAGGGGCGACCATATGACGGAGTGATTACAACAACAAATGCTTGAAATAAATAATGCTGAAAGATAAAATTACTCGACACCCAGAATGTGCTTTCTAACCCGGAGTGGGAAAGGAGCTACCATAGGGCGGAGATGTAAGATATTACAAGGCAATTACATAATGTAAAGATGAGCATTACAAATCAGATAATTAAGCAAGATTAAGAACTGCTGCCAGTACTACTGTCAGCTTACAATATGATAGAGAATTCGCCTGCCAAGAGCATAGAGTTAGAACAATTCAACGAGCATTTAGATATAGAATTCTCCTTGCTTAATGGAAATACCAAACTGATTTCTTCTCTCAAAAACCAGATTTAAAATTCTGATCAAATCAGATCTGCACCTTTAAATGCAAAACCAGCAACCCTAAAATCCACTAAAATGCTCACAACTCACTCAATACTTGTCAGAATGACATGAGACTTGATGCAAACGAATGCTAGGATGATGACAATGAAGACTAGACAAAGAAACAGCTGACAAATTGAAGTATTTTTTTTCTAAACACTTGCCAGGCGGAACAGAATGGTACAGCCTCTAGAAATGTTCTACCAACAAGATAAAATCAGATTCTTCATTATAAATCACCAAAATTTGCACAAATAGGCGCCTAGGGCATAGAAATGGTTCTAGCCAATACCCAGAACGAATATATTTTTATTTTTTGACTTATGAGCAAATACAACATGCAGCTATACTAAATCAGCAACTCCAGAACTTCATTAACATGCTAGAAATTGAACTACAAATGCAAAACTTACTACAAAACACTCAACTAAGCAAACCTCTCCACTAGGTGCTGTCTCTCAAGCACGAAGTCGAGCCCAGACTAGGAGGCATTCATTCCTCGAAGCAATTCCGCAACCATTTCGGCAGCATAACATTAGCATAGACAAAAGATGTGAAATGATGCTCAATGCCTCCTTTTTATAACTTCTTGTTGACTTCTCGAAACCCTAAACTCTTCTTCAAGTCAAAACCCTAATTCCCTTCATGAAATGGCGTCCTTTTTCCTTCAAATTCAATATTGACCATTTTAATTAAATTCAATATTTTAATCAAATCATCACCTTGATAAATGCGCCCAAATTAACTTGCATTGACTTTGGAGAATTCATCAAATATTAAATATATCCTTAATGATTGCGCCACCCTTTGAGTCCACCTTTTAAAATGACATTAAGTCATTCGACTAGGCCAAGGTGATAAAATAACATTTAAATTATAATGTTATTTTTTAAGTGAAATGAGCTCAACTTCCCAAAACTGCATTTTGAAACCCGAAACTGAATACGCCACTTGAGTCAACTGAAGGGGAAGGTCAACTGCCTGAGACCATCCTATTTACTGCCAAAAATAGAATTTACTAAAAATAGTAAATTCCAGAAAATGCTCGGAATGCCGAGATGAACATACCCCTGCGAAGCTCTCTGAAAACCCAGAAAGAATCCGCCATTGAATCCATCATCTCTGAACAATGACCTCAAAAATAGGAAACCCTAATTTATCTTCCGACTAGCCTTCGGGTTCCCAAAGAAAAGGCCAACGGTCACTGGAAAGATCAGGTTTGAGAAGGGGACATTACAGTGCATTCTTCACATGGCCTGATATAGTAGGGGATTGATGACAGTTTATTTATATACTATTATTATACATACATATATATCATAGTTGCTGGGAGACACGTCTCCCCCCCTCAGAGATGCGTTTCAAAGACCGATATCGTCTCCGGAGACGTCTCTAGGAGGCTGGAGACTTCCGCCGAAGTTTCCCAAGTACCCTGCCGTCTCCTGCTGCAAAAAACGATGTCTCTCACTAAAATACCTGAAAAAACTTTAAAGTTTAAACATTTGAAACTTCAAAAATTAAAGCATAATGTATTTGACGCGTCTAAGAGTGATTAAATTGTTGTTTTGAAAGTTCAATGTCATCATATTTTTAGATTTTCTATAAATTACTAATTTTATTTTCAAATTTTCTATAAATTGCTAATTTTATTTTCAGATTTTCTATAAATTATTAATTTTTTATTTTTTATTTATATTAAAAAAAAAATGGCGTCTCCAAGTACCCCCATCTCCTATTTTAGAAAAAAAGCCGTATCGGTACCGGTACTAGTCTCTGGTACCAGTACCAGTATTAGTCTCGCGACAACTATGATATATATATTTATGAGCAATTCTAACCCCCAAATATCAGACTACCCCTATGTCATTTATTTGTGTTTTTCTCTCTTTTGCTTTACCTTTATCTTTTTCTCTTCTTTGCTTGAGTTGTCCCTCTCATGTGTGACAACGCCTTTCCTTTAACATCTCGATTTTCAAAAAACGCATTCATTGCCAACAAATCTTTTTTTGAAAATCTGTGCAAACTTCTCTTCAGAATCGCATTCTCAATTTGGAACCCTAATGGAACATGTTTCCTTCATCATGGGTTCGTAAAGAAAGGACTTGAAGACCTTCCTCCGAAGCGGGAACAACTTTGATCTTCCCCTCGCATGGGAACACATCCTTCCTTTCGAATTCCTTGATGAAGTGAACACCTTTCGAAAGGATTCCTCGATGATGAATCGTTCTGAGAAAAGAAACATCTACTTTCAAACTGTGCGTCCCTTGAGTGGACCCCCTTTCTTCACGGTGGGTTCTTGAGGGACCCCCTTTGAAAGTCTTTTGAATTCTTTTTTGCGTCTAGCTTGGGGGTAGCCTGACTAGACCTATTTCATTTCTTCACGTCTAGCTTGGGGACCCCCTTTGAAAGTCTTTTGAATTCTTTTCGCGTCTAGTTTGGGGGTAGCCTGACTAGACCTATTTCATTTCTTCACGTCTAGCTTGGGGGTAGCCTGACTAGACCTCACCTTTCAAACAGCGCGTCCCTTGAGTGGACCCCCCTCTTCTTTTGAAGGGTTCTTGAGGGAACCCTTTGAAAGACTTCCAAATCATTGACGGTCTGTGCGACTGTCCGCTTACTTGCCTACGTGGCCACTTCTTGACTCTGCAGAGTCCGCTTCTTTTGGGTTTCCTCCATGCTAGAGTTTTTGGGGGGCACCTTCCTTGTAGGTCTGCGGGCCTATAAGGTGCTTACTTCACGAGGCTTCCTTCATGCGAGAGATCTTGGTGGTTGCCTCCTTGTAGGTCCGCGGGCCTGTAAGACGCTTTCTTTTCTTCAACTTCATAGTTTTGAGAAGCTATGAGGTCCTTCGCTTTCCTTTTACCTTTAGGTTCGCTAGATCGTGGTCTGGTTCCTCGACAGTTTAGGTATACATTTCTAACCTTACTCTTTTTTGATCTACTTTACCGAGCACTCATCATTACTTGTGTTTGCTAAAGTGGGGGGGAAATGTATAGGAGTAAATTTGCACCCCATGTGCAAATCCCTTTTCTGCCTTTATCCACCTTAGAAAACCAAGTTTGGAGGCTTAATTACAACTAAGCCCGCTGCTTTCATCACACTTGGCGCCTGTTTTGGGTGTCGGTGGAGGTGTTTTTGTCAGGGACGCCTGCACGGCGCGTAGACGTCCGCGCGGTGCATTTACGTCCCTGGCAGATTCCTGCAGTTGAACCTGCAGAGGCGTTACACTTCTCATTGGGAGCCAAGTTGTAACGCCCCCTTCGGCTGACCGACCCGAATATGGCCATTTTCTTCCTTCTTCCTTCAAATTCTCTTTTCATTCCTTCATTGCAAGCTTCTACAATCTCTTTAGATCTTCTTCCAAGCATTCACACTCATTCTCAAGCATTCTAGCATCATTTCAAGCACTCCATAGCAGCAAAAGGCTCCACTTCATCACTTCGGTAGAGCAAGTTTGGGACCACACTATTGCAGCAGAGGCTCAAGTACTCTCATTTTCTCCCCCAAGCAGCCTTGAGTGCTCTTGGTGGAGGTGGTAAGCTTCCCTCTCCTCTCCTCTATCACTTGGTTGAGTTAGCACACTTACTGTTTTGTAGTATTTTTTGTGCTCTTCATTATAGTACTTTCTTTATCTCGCTTTCTTGGCTGTCCGTGGAGGTGGAAACACCTAAACGGGGGTTTGACTGAGGCAGGCCCCTATACAGCCACCCAACATTTTCCTCTCCTTTGTGTGTGTAGGTGAACATGCTTTTGAGGAGCTAGCTGGCGAACAAGATTCTTTGTGAGATCCTTCTTGCCACCTTTACTTTTGCATTTTTGCTTTATCACATTAGGGAGTACTTAGTTTATTTGGTTACGTTATTTTGGCCTTTTAGTGGTAGTTAGTTGGGCTGTTAGTCGTTTTCTTAGGTTTGACCTTGTCTCTATTGTTGTTTGGCCGTACGGATGCCAGCGCACTTTAGAGACACCAGTGCACCATGTTGTCGTCCAAGGACCGTGGTTTCGTCCTCGGGCAAAGAGCTTCCTGAGGTATAGTGTTGAACCTGAAAACCGGCTCGCCTAGCCTCATTTTGTATTTCAGGTCTGAAGAGTGGTTGAAGGACCTCATAGTCCTCATCATTCTCGTCCCGCATATCCTAACACCCCTTTAGCTGAGGTAAGTTAGGGCAGCCTTTCGCATCTTGTTCCTCCGTGACCTGGTGCCTTGCATGTAGTGGTCCCCCTCTCTTACACACATTTATCCAATCGCTATCTTCTGCATATATTTAATCGCTGCCCGTTAAATATAAGCTTGATCGCTAGTAATTGGTAAGGTTGATTTGTATATTATCATTCAAGTCGGCCCATAATAACATCACGAATAAGGTTGGCCACCTATGGATCATTTTAAGTGGATTTTATTAATTTAATTAACATCTTCATACTAGTCGGCTGTAATGTCCCCTTCTCGAGCATGATCTTTCCAGTGACCATTGGCCTATTCCGGAGACCTGTAGGCTACTCGGAAGGTAAAATTAGGGTTTCCTATTTTGAAGGATGTTCTTGCTCGGGGTTGGTCGATTCAATGGCGGATTCTTTCTGGGTTTTCAGAGAGCTTCGCAGTGGTATGTTCTTCTTGGCATTCTGAGCATCTTCAGGAATTACTATTTTTAGTAAATTCTATTTCGGGCAGTAAACTGGTTGGTCTCAGACACAGTTGACTTTCCTCTTCAGCTGATTCAATTGGCGTATTCAGACTCTGGCCTCGGGATGCAGTTTGAGGTGATAAGTTGAATTATTTTAAAGAAGTCATGTTTAATGTTATATTTTAACATTGACCCCTTGGCCTAGCAACTTTACTTTAAGTTGTTTTAAAAAGAGGTTCTTTATGGGTGGGCGCCTCATTAAAGGAAGTAATTATGTTTTTATTAAAAGATTTATTCCAAGCAAAAGCGGACGCCAATTTCAATGAAGAAATTAAGTAATAATTAAAATATTGCTTGGGAAAGTGGGACGCCATCTCTTGGGATTAGGGTTTTGACTCTGAAAAAAGAAGGTTAGGGTTTCGAGAAGG
Organism: Sequoia sempervirens; assembly: GCA_007258455.2. Taxonomy (NCBI): domain Eukaryota; kingdom Viridiplantae; phylum Streptophyta; class Pinopsida; order Cupressales; family Cupressaceae; genus Sequoia; species Sequoia sempervirens. The sequence continues at coordinate 49,353 of VDFB02344466.1, read as the reverse complement.
TCAACACCAAATTATAAAAGGAAGCCTTGGGTTCTCTTTTCAGCATCTTTTATCTACAGGAATGTTATGCTGCCCGATTGGCTTTGGGATTGCTTCGAGGAATGAAGGCCTCCTAGCTTGGGCATTGCTTCTCGCTTGAAAGATAGCGACTAGTGGTGAGATAGTGTAGTTTGAATGTTTTATTGTGAGTTTTCTGCATTTTTAGTCTTTGTGAGGATATGTAAATCAGTTTTATGCATATTAGTGGTTTTCTGGAGTTGCACATTCATTGTAGCAGATTGATGTTTTTAATCATAAGTCATAAAATACACAAAGAGTCGTTCTGGGTATTTTCTCATTGGTTTTCTCTGTTGGAAGCGACCCTTCATGAATATTTGCAGATTTTAATATGAAGTGTATGATTTTATAAAGCAAATTCGTCATTCCTTGTAGGGCGCACTTTCTAGAGTGCCTCGGGATCCGTGTCATTAATTATTAGCCACTTTTAGCTGCCTTTTCTTATAACTAAACTAGGTGCCATCATTCTATAGGTCCATTGCATCAAACTTGAGGTCTTTTGGGTCTGTTTAGGGTGTTATACGAGCAATTTAGTGGGTTACAGGCATGCTGGTTTTATAGTTAAAGGTGCAGATCTGAATAAATCAGAATCTTAAATCTGGTTTTTGAGAGAAGGAAATCAGTTTTGATATGTCCATTAAGCAAGGAGAAGTCTCTATTTTAATGCTCGTTGAATTGTTCTAACTCTATGCTCTTGGCAGGCGAATTCTCTATCATATTGTAAGTTGACAGTAGTACTGACAGCAGTTCTTCCATCTTGCTTAATCATGTTTTGTAATGCTCATATTTACATTCTGTAATTGCAATTGTATTTCTTTATCTCCGCCCTATGGTAGCTCCTTTCCCATTCCGGGTTAGAAAGCACATTCTGGGTGTCGAGTACTTTCAGCATTTTAGCTTACTTCTCTTTCTAGCATTGTAATTTCTGTTATCTCCGCCATATGGTCGCCTCATTTCCGTATTGGATTGAGCAGCACATACTTGGTGTTGAGTGTGCTTTCAGTATATTAGATTGTAGGGATCCTCTGACCACATGCTCGTTGTTCGCCGGCGCATCTTGGTTAGAGTTCTTGCATAAGCATTTTGATTAAGATCCTCTGACCAATGCTCACACCTTGCCCACATCGGGATCCTGGTGTACATTCTGGTTAGAGTTGCTTCAGCATCGTTTTGGGTTTAGCTGCTAACCTTAACGGGTGCATTGGTTTGTAAACTGTTATTAAAAAAAAAAAAAAATTGGCTCGGAATATTTCAGTGGTATCAGAGCCAAGATCCTGCCATCCTGTGCCCAACAAAGTTCATTTGACAGATGAGTGACAGAGATACCAGATACTACGTACAGAAAAAGATGACTACAGAGAAGTCACTACTTGAGTTAATGCATGAACTGTGTACGCTAATGAAGGATCCTGACATAAAATGGGGAGTCAGAAAGATTTATGCTAAGTCTGAAAGTCGGGATAGAAAGGTGCATATGCCACATCAGAATGATCGTGAGCTTGATGAAGATACCGTGGCAAGTGAAGAGTTAAGAGTAGAACCCCGTAATACTTCCCTTGACTTGCATGTAATAGGAAGTGATGAAGATCAGCTTGGTGAAAAGAACAGAACGACAGTCTTGAATCCTAATAAGGATTCAACCTATGAAGGTCTAGAAGCTAAGGGCTTCACTGAAGATTTTAGTAGTACTGTTGTATGGGATGAGTTTGCTGAAGAAGAGCAAGTAGAAGGAAATACTTATGGTCCCGTTGAATCAGCCTATGAGCATTGCCAAAGTGATGAAGTTGGTAATGTTTCCAACATGACTGTACCACCTTGTGTTGAAGAATTGGTGGTGGATAGTTTTACTCTTGTTGCTGTCTCAACTCCCCAAGAAGTTCCACATGAGGAAATCAGCGACATACTTTCTCATGATGGTTCCATAAAAGATATTGAAGGTGAAGTTTTCGAAACAAGCAGCATCGAAGAATCTTCACTTCATTTCGGTGGTGACATTGTTGGATTTGGGTTTGACCAGCAAACCAAACCATTGGAAGAAAATGTTTTTGAAGATATCAGCTTAAGAGATTCAGGATCTGACTTATTCATTGAGTCAATACTTCCAGTGAAGCATGAAAAACCTCTTCCTGTTGATCATCTCAGTCAACCCCTTGGCATTTGGGATCCAGGTGTGTTGGCACCGAGGTATAACAAAGAACCTTTGTGGGATGAATTTCCCTTTGATCCTGATGAAGACCAAAATATTGTCTGCCTTGCAAGCTATGAGGAGGCCGAAGGAGAAGTTGTTTTTGATGAAGAAGCTTACTCTGAAGAGCTCCATGGTGATCCCTTCAAGTTGATTGCAGCCACCAAGGAGGATGTTGTTACTTCCGAAACTTTCAAACCAGCATTCAATGATTGTTCGTTTGAGTCAGGGGCTGCCATAGCCTTTGATCAAGATGGCAGTGAGGTGGATGAAGAGCTTGAAGACCTTACGGCTTTTGAAGAAGAAAGGTTCAATGTGGTTTTAGATCACAAGGCTGATCTACCAAGGCAAGAAGCTGATTGCAAGCTTGAGGACGAAGAAACTGTGGAGTATGTCCCTCTCCATGACACTGAACATTCTCCGTTAGTTGAGGATGAAAGACAAGAAGGTTGGAGCAGCTCTGAGGACAGCGATGTCACAAAACAAAGTTCTGATTTTGAAGAGCAGCCAACCAGCAATTCACCATCTTCGCATTCTTATGAGTGGGAAGGACAATTCAAGGTGTTCGTTGACAAGGAAGTGCAAGCTCTATCCCTGTTTGACTACGCACATAGCTTGGTTGAAGAGCTTTACTGGAAGGCTCAGCTTGAAGAGAGACGTAGAGGAGTGACCGATGAAGTTACTCTTCCTAATTTGCAACTTATCAGAGATTCCTTGGAGACCTTGAAGTCCAAGTACGTACACTCTATTGGAGAACGGGATCATGTCATTGAAGTTGCAAAGAAGGCCATTTGTGCTTTTCATGAAAAGGAGAGTACGATTGATGAGCTCACTCTGGAGCTTAAATCAATAAAGGACGAGTTGAAAGAAACTCAGTTGGAACTAACAAAGGTTGAAGACCAGTTTGCAGATTTCAAGCTTTTCAAGGAGCAAGAGGATGCACAAAGAGCTGAAAAAATCAATCAAGTGATTGGAGATCTTGATTGTTTTCAAGAGGAGTTTGATCTTGAAAGCCTTTCAAGAAAATCAGAAGTTGCATGTACAGATCTGGGGCAGCGAGACGAAAGGAATGGCTTCCGAGTCTTTGACAATCCCTTCTTTAAAGTGGGTGCTGAAGCAACTTATGACAATCCTCTCTTTGTTTTGAAAAATGAGTCAAGTAGTGAAGTGACCAAGCATGAGGTCAAGCATGAACTCCAATCTAAGGATGCCTTGATATCACTCCATGAGGATGTGCCACGTATGTTGAGTAGTAATGGATGCATAAGTGGGTTTGAGGGTGGAGTCTTTACATGGGAAGTGTTGATTCGAGGAGATTTCAACATCCCCGACACCAAGGTGTTAACAAAGCAAGACTTGGTAGCTGCTGGTAACTTCATTACAGCAACAAGGAGCAAAGATTTCAGTTTTGTTACTCATGAAGTAGGGAAGAAAAATGGACTAGAACTCGGTGTTTGTATGCTTGTCAATCCATCCCTTGGGTTGAATGATGCTTTGGCATTTATTAGTCCATTTTTGGAGTTGGCCTTGAGGTCATTTAATATTTCATGCTCCATTGTTGTTGAAACTTTCATAGATAGGCTTCAAGGGTTCAATAGAGGAGGCATCAATCTCTTCAGTATACACTTGATCCTTACTAGCTCTTGGGGATGCATTGAGATTACCTTGCATTGTGTTGAAAATCATTTTCAGTTGGGTATCCGTGCTTGGGATTCTCAACTTGGCTTGATAAGGCTTATTACATTTGGAAAGGGCTATTGGAGGAATAAGGATCAAATTTCCAAATTTGTTGATGATGTTGCTTTCTTTGTCCGCCACTTGATGGGGTTATTTGATCATCAACAATTGGGTTGGGGAGAAATTTTGAGTATGGGTTGGAGAAATGAACGATTGGTTGCTCTTGAGAGCGTTTCTCAGCTAAGACATGGACAGATTTTGAGACTCGAGCTTGTTGGTTTGAGGCAGACCAGCCACCTTACATGTTGCGTTTCTCGCATTCAGGAGAGTTGGTTCATCACTCCTGATCAAAGAAGTGGAGATGGATCTAGCGTGTTTTCCAACCACTTTGGAGGTGTCACCTTGCAGCTCAATGGTCATCTCACATGCTCACGCTTGGGATTTTGAGTGGTGTTGTTGTTTTCCCTTGTGTAGGACTCGAGAATCAGTTTGCACTACGCTGATCCTAGCCTTGATCAGCAGCAATTATTTGTTCCTTCACACCTTTCCTACTCTCCAAATTTATCTTATGTTGGTTTGTGATGTAAACTTTGACAATTTACTTTCAGTGTTGATTCAGGACAGCAGACTCTCACATGCTTTGGTTCACCATTCTGAGACTCATGGGGCTGGAACTATGAGTGTTTTTTGTAGTCTTCATGGGTGTGTCAGTATAATTCAGATGAGGCATTGTAGCTTCATGCGGAGACATGAGTATGAGTTCGATTTTGATTTGAGTAGACTATCTTTCCTATTGCTTAGAATTGTGATTGACAGTAGTATGGTTGATACTGTTAATTCGGGGCATTGTGGACATGAGATGTTGCATGATTTTGATCCCCCTCCTTTAAGATCTTTCGGTTTGAGTATCATGGATGGTAACACTTTGGGGTTACAAGGAAGGTTAGTGCAGCATAGGCATGATAATCTCACGGATGTGATCAGAGTGGTGTAGCATCGGCATGGTGGGTCCTTCCTATGATGGGTTTGGGAACCAGGGATCATACTTGTTTGTGTATGGATTAGTTTTAAAATTTCTGGAGTTGTGGTGGTATTGCTTGAGGACAAGCAATTTTGGGAAGGGCGGATTGTAATGTCCCCTTCTCGAGCATGATCTTTCCAGTGACCGTTGGCCTATTCCAGAGACCCGTAGGCTACTCGGAAGGTAAAATTAGGGTTTCCTATTTTGAAGGATGTTCTTGCTCGGGGTTGGTCGATTCAATGGCGGATTCTTTCTGGGTTTTCAGAGAGCTTCGCAGTGGTATGTTCTTCTTGGCATTCTGAGTATCTTCAGGAATTTACTATTTTTAGTAAATTCTATTTTTGGCAGTAAACTGGTTGGTCTCAGACACAGTTGACTTTCCTCTTCAGCTGATTCAATTGGCGTATTCAGACTCTGGCCTCGGGATGCAGTTTGAGGTGATAAGTTGAATTATTTTAAAGAAGTCATGTTTAATGTTATATTTTAACATTGACCCCTTGGCCTAGCAACTTTACTTTAAGTTGTTTTAAAAAGAGGTTCTTTATGGGTGGGCGCCTCATTAAAGGAAGTAATTATGTTTTTATTAAAAGATTTATTCCAAGCAAAAGTGGACGCCAATTTCAATGAAGAAATTAAGTAATAATTAAAATATTGCTTGGGAAAGTGGGACGCCATCTCTTGGGATTAGGGTTTTGACTCTAAAAAAAGAAGGTTAGGGTTTCGAGAAGGTCAACAGCAAATTATAAAAGGAAGCCTTGGGTTCTCTTTTCAGCATCTTTTATCTACAGGAATGTTATGCTGCCGGATTGGCTTTGGGATTGCTTCGAGGAATGAAGGCCTCCTAGCTTGGGCATTGCTTCTCGCTTGAAAGATAGCGACTAGTGGTGAGATAGTGTAGTTTGAATGTTTTATTGTGAGATTTCTGCATTTTTAGTCTTTGTGAGGTTATGTAAATCAGTTTTATGCATATTAGTGGTTTTCTGGAGTTGCACATTCATTGTAGCAGATTGATGTTTTTAATCATAAGTCATAAAATACACAAAGAGTCGTTCTGGGTATTGTCTCATTGGTTTTCTCTGTTGGAAGCGACCCTTCATGAATATTTGCAGATTTTAATATGAAGCGTATGATTTTATAAAGCAAATTCGTCATTCCTTGTAGGGCGCACTTTCTGGAGTGCCTCGGGATCCGTGTCATTAATTATTAGCCACTTTTAGCTGCCTTTTCTTATAACTAAACTAGGTGCCATCATTCTATAGGTCCATTGCATCAAACTTGAGGTCTTTTGGGTCTGTTTAGGGTGTTATACGAGCAATTTAGTGGGTTACAGGCATGCTGGTTTTATAGTTAAAGGTGCAGATCTGAATAAATCAGAATCTTAAATCTGGTTTTTGAGAGAAGGAAATCAGTTTTGATATGTCCATTAAGCAAGGAGAAGTCTCTATTTTAATGCTCGTTGAATTGTTCTAACTCTATGCTCTTGGCAGGCGAATTCTCTATCATATTGTAAGCTGACAGTAGTACTGACAGCAGTTCTTCCATCTTGCTTAATCATGTTTTGTAATGCTCATATTTACATTCTGTAATTGCAATTGTATTTCTTTATCTCCGCCCTATGGTAGCTCCTTTCCCATTCCGGGTTAGAAAGCACATTCTGGGTGTCGGGTACTTTCAGCATTTTAGCTTACTTCTCTTTCCAACATTGTAATTTCTGTTATCTCCGCCATATGGTCGCCTCATTTCCGTATTGGATTGAGCAGCACATACTTGGTGTTGAGTGTGCTTTCAGTATATTAGATTGTAGGGATCTTCTAACCACATGCTCGTCGTTCGCCGGCGCATCTTGGTTAGAGTTCTTGCATAAGCATTTTGATTAAGATCCTCTGACCAATGCTCACACCTTGCCCACATCGGGATCCTGGTGTACATTCTGGTTAGAGTTGCTTCAGCATCGTTTTGGGTTTAGCTGCTAACTTTAACGGGTGCATTGGTTTGTAAACTGTTATTAAAAAAAATTGAAAAAAATTGGCTCGGAATATTTCATCGGCCAAGATTTAATATTGCAATTGCGGGGGCATGACATAGGATTCAAAAACAATTCAGAATTCAAAAGAGGGTTTATTTTGCATAGGCTTTGAAAAGTGGCAATGTTAAAAAGGTGATTGTACGAGTTGTCTGCTTGTTTAACTTAAAATCTGGATGGAGGGTACATAGAACCTCTCTTCGGCAGATTATTTTTATTAGTCAGCAATGTATTATGGTCCTTAATGATGGCATTGTTAAAAACGTAATTGCATGAGTTGCCTACTTATTTAATTCAGAAATCTAGATGGAGGGTACATAGAGCCTCCCTTCAGCAGATTATTATTATTAGTCAACAATTTATTATGGTCCTTATGGATCAAAAGCCACATGGAAGAGTTTGCTTGTGGAGAGACGTTATCACCTGAGTTTCTAGATTCCATTTAGTATTAATTATTGTTGAAATTCGCAGAAGCCACATTTTTCTTGAATGGCTGTAAACCACATTAATTATTTATTAGAAGGACCTATGCAGCATGGAAATGATTCCAAAGGTTGATTCTCAAACCCATCGCTACTGTATATCCTAATTAGATAATGATAGAAGTTAGGCAAGAACACAAATGTTTTCTGAGCTATTTTTTTCCACTTTTCCCCTCTTGTCTGAGCATATTTTATGTTTGGTCACTTTTGTATGTATGACTCTGCAATATAAGTTTCAGGGAAGTGTGGGCAAGGGAGAGGTCTGGGGAAGAATCAATGGATCTATGCATTGGGATCTATTTACCAATATTACTATATCCAGATCAGGGCATGCAGAGCAGTATTACTTAAGCAGTTTAATTTCTCAACTTCTTTTTTTCCCAGTTTTTGTTTGAATTGTCAATTAGTTGCAACTACACACATAAGAAGTCTTTCTACATGATGGAGCAATTTGGAGGAAAACAGTTAGGAGATTAACTTGTACTTCTACAGAAAATTCAGGTTTATTCTGATAGACATTTATTGTTTGAAGAAATCTTAAAAGACATAAGAGCTGCTGACTCTTTGTCGGTGGTATAAAACTGCACATTTTTAACATTTGGTTTGTAGCTGCCAATTCTAGATTGCCTTGTAAATGATGGATAAATGGCATTTTTGGAGTCACCCTTATTCCTTAAAAAACTTGAACATGCCTATTGATATTATTAGTTCAAGAGCTATGGAATTATCAGAATATAACTATTGATTTTAACAACATAAATTAGGTGCTTTATAAATTATTTTTGAAAATTACTTATGGCCGGAAACTAGGAGCAACTGTTTCTTAAAAAATCATTTTTTGGTCCATTGGGTAGCAAATGATGAGAAGATAATTTATGGCAGATTCTGTCATGCAATAGGTTGAAATTTGAAGTCTTATGTTATTGTTATTTTAGATTGAGAATTCTGGTTGGAACCATAGTAATCCTTTTTCATAGGCTGCTCCTTCTCTTCTCTCCTTCTAACTCACAATTTCTCATGCATCAGGTTATCCAGTCAATTATGGGAGATGTTGGCAACAACTCACCATAATATTGTTGACGAAAAAAGTGCAGAAATAAAGTCTGCTCTTGAGCTTCTTTTACCAGCAAAGGATGGAAAGTGGTTGGAGAAGGACAGTGTAAAAATACAAGACATTACAAACTTCTTCTTATGCTGCGTGGCACTTGCATCTGCTGATGATGATGCTGGGGCCATGATGTCGTGGATACCAAATGATTTGTCTGATTTTGCAGCAAAGACAATCATGGATTTATCAAAAATTGTTTATTCTGACCGGGAGCAAAATCTAATTAAAGTTTCTACCAGTTACCAAATCTCATATCATGATAAGGGTTTAGATGTGACAAAAATAAGTTATGATAAGAGATTAATCCTAGAATTAATGCCGATAACACTGCCCTTGTTGAAAGATGCAATCAAAAGTACTTGCAGTAACTTTAAAGATGATGGCTTGGATGAATCCCTTCCCAGTGCATCAAAATCTTCTGCAATCATAGCGTCACACCAGATGCGCTGGTGCTTGAAGCAGGTAAAAGTTTTCTGTCACTGATATGAATAATTATGCTTTAGCTTTATTTCTGCACATTGTAATGAATAAATACTCATACCTATACCACATCCTGATGTGATGTCTAATCTTTTTTAATAATAAATAAATAATTTTATTTAATCAGAAAATTTGGATATCTCATGTTCAAGATAAAAATATGATGAGCATTTGTTTTCAACAGTTTAATTTGAATACTGCCCATGTGAAGTACCTTTCTAGATATTCTGAATTACTTAGTCTCCTTAACAACAAAGGAACTGAAATTCAGATGTGACTCATCTTAATGATGTTTTGAAAAAAGATCCTACAAAAGTTGTATTTCATGTTAGGTTAGTTGTGTTGTCGCACCCATGGTCTATTTAATACTTCAAACATCATTGAGACAAATTCAACCACATCTGCAAACCCTCCAATTACTTCAAACTCCTTGTTTTTGGTTAAAGTTGGATGTAATAGTTATTACATGGAATAGCATTGTTATTACAGGTCCCTTTTCCTTCTTTGTTCCTTTTCCCATATAATTCAGAACAAACATGCTATATGATTTGTGATTACATAATTATTTGTACTAAGCATGAATGTGGATATTCCAAATTTTTTAATGTTAGATTAAGATAAATATTGTTGCAGTTTTACAGATTAGTTTAAGGATCAGGTCAATGCCTGTTGACTTCCTGTCAAGTAGATTATAAACCTCAAAATACTAATTAATAAACAAATGCAACATATAAGATTGTTATACCTCAGGCTTAGATAGAAGATGCCAAAGGCATTTGAATCTCAGATGCACAGAGGTAACAAAATGCAGCAGAGTACAGATTCTGCTAGACCATTTTGATCATCATTTGGTGCCCATTTTTTCTTTTAGTTTGTCTGATTCTGGCCATTGTTTACTCAGAACCAAAAAGAAGAGTTTTGGAGTCCTCATTCTTCAGGACAATCACTGATATCTCTCTATTTGCAGTATTATTTTGTTCCTATTCTACATCTGTTGGCAGATATTGCAGATAGAATCAACTTAGTTTGTTTTTCCCTCATTCAGAATCCCTTTACTTTTTGAAGATTGTATTCAATTCTTCTGTGCTAATCTAGATTATTCCTCATATTCTTTTCAGCTCGATTTTTGGGTGTCTATTAATGGGCCTCAGCCCATTGAATGAACAAGAGCAACATAACTATAAACCATACCAAAATGGCCTGCATTGAGAACCCCACACAGGGCGGAGCAGGCCTAAAGCAGAAGCAAAAGAAAAACCTAACTAGCAAAGCATACAAAAAGGATAGTGGAAAAACACAAAAAACATCATGGGAGTTTAGAGGCTTCCCAATGCCCAACACCTTACTTAGCCACCTCTTTGGACATCCTGTTATATGGTTTTGCTGCTCAACCTCCAGCAGGCACAACAATGACCGCAGCCCAACGAATGAACAAGAGCAACATAACTTCAAACCATACCAAAATGGCTATGTTGACAATCCACGCAGGGGTTTAGCAGGCCTAATGAAGAAGCAAAAAACACTAACAAACAAACGTATAAAAAGTAAAACAGTGAAACACAAAAGATATTACAGGAATTCAGACACTTCCCAATGCCCAACACCTTACTGAGCCACTTCCTCAAACATCCTGTTTTACGAATTTGCTGTCCAACCTCCAGCAGCCACAATGATTGACTTCATTTTTTATATTCTCCTGGCAGGAGGGATCATCTATACCCACAAATTTTACTCCATGGATAAGCTCCGCCCTCTTAGCAGCCCTAGTCAAATTACCATCATTCAAGCTCTGATTGAAGGAGGTGCTTGATACCTCCAAAGCACCCTGATGGTGGGAGACCAACAGATGCTTGATTACAATGCAGACATCCTGGCAGAAGGCAGTTAAAGTTTCTAATTCCTGGGAAAGCTGCCCAATCTCTGTCTTCAAAGCATTCTGTTCCTGCGTATCCAAATCCACAGAACCAGTTGCTTCACCTAGATGACCAGCAGTCACCTCCTCCTCTAAATCCCCTTCTTTCACATTGTCTGGGGCTAGGAGAAGCACTTCTGCAGAAGGGATGTCACAACCCAAATTCTCATAGAAATCAGCAAGAATCATCCCTTGTGACCTTGGTATCCCAGAATCCCTTAATCTTCCTTACCTATTATGCTTTTTACCAAATTGAGAAGAACCTTATTAGGGCAGTGGACAATTTCATATAGCATATGGTTGGGTATTTAGCCCTTCCTCATTGGATTCTATCCTCTACCTGCTTGACAATGAGCCATGAAACCAATGCCAAGAAGAACCCAAACCCCAACCCCAATGTTTTAAGAGTGCCTGCAATCCAAACATACAACAGACAAACTCATATTCAAACAGCTTGTTGCAAAAAATAGAACACAAGAGTATTCAATTAGATTATGGAGTCATTAATACAATGAGATTAGATTATGGAATGACTTTATTGAAGCCCACGTTTAATGACTAATTGATCATTACTATTTCAAATTTACTTTAACACCCTCCCTTGATAGTCAATCTACTAACTACACCAAGCTTATCCCAAAATTTTACAAATTTGTTAGGACCCAAAGTCTTGATGAGCATGTCTGCATTTTGGTCCTTTTTTTGTACAATAGACACCAAAATAGATCCATCTTCTACAAGTTGTCTAATGAAGTGGCAATGTACTTCAACATGCTTCGTATGCTCATGGAAGACTGGATTCTTGGCAAGTATGAGCACCCCTTGATTGTCACAAAACAAGGTTGTAGGCTCTGTTTGTGACATCTTCATGTCTAAAAGCATCTTCTTGAGCCAAACTGCCTCACATTATCCTTTCACTGCTCCTTGATATTCTACTATAATTGAGGAAAGAGCTATTGCATGCTACTTCTTAATAGTCGATTTGATTACACTCATACCAAAGCTGAAAAATATCCAAAAGCGTATTTTCTATCACCCAAAAAACTTATTGTAACAACCCACCCTACTTTTTTATTTTTGCAATATAGAAAATGCATATGCTATGTCTTCAACACTTCCTGATCACCAAGATCCTGAAGTGGGCAAGGTGAGAGCATATGGTGCTTCCAACCACACAACTATTCTAAATGAATGCAATTACAAAATGATATGATGGCAAGCCAACTAACAAACACTAACAAACAAGCATATAAAAAGTAAAACAGTGAAACACAAAAGATATTACAGGAATTCAAACACTTCCCAATGCCCAACACCTTACTGAGCCACCTCCTCAAACATCCTGTTTTACGAATTTGTTGTCCAACCTTCAGCAGCCACAATGATTGACTTCATTTTTAATATTCCCCTGGCAGGAGGGATCATCTATACCCACAAATTTTGTATAGCTGTGTGCTCATCAAAACTTAGATGATTCATTCATTGAGATAGTTGAAGAAGCATCACCTGGTGCAGCGCTTCTAACTCCTAATTATATCAGAGAGGTGGAACAAATCCAACTGCATTGCATGAAGGATTGAGGGCTGGGAATTGCAAATTTCCAAGATTGATTTGGGATCTTGGAATTTACAAAAAGGTTTAGTGAAGAAGAGTTGAATCAACATTGCTTGAGGAAAAACAATTCTGGGAAGGACAGATTGTTAAGTACCTTTTTGAGCTAAGGAAATAATCAATAATATAACTTAAGTTGCCCATGTAACTTAATGTAATAACTTTGCAAAAAGGGCAACTTATGTTCTATCATTAAAATAAAGATCCTATAAGTGATATTAAAAACTGATTTTAAAAGAAGGCCTCAAGTTATGTTTTAAAGTGTCTCTAGGATTGGGGTCCAAAAGTGATGTTTATTAGGAGTTTTTAGACACTTCTAAACTTAAAGTTTTGGAAGTAAATAGGGCAAAATTAATTCAATTATATTCCCTCAAGAGCCTATATAAAAAGAGTTGAGCAAGGAAGAAAGTATCTAGTTTATATTATCAATTTCCAATCTCTTGAGATTGAACATATGCTCATCCTTTTTTTTTCTTAGGACAAAAACCCTCCTATTCATTTGAGTAATTCTATCCACAAATTACCTGTGTGTTGCAAGATTGGTTTTGGGGACAAAAACTTTCATCTCCATTCAAGTGATTCCATCCAATGGTTATCGTAGTGCTAAAAGTTCCAAATTTTGGTTGTGTTGATTGTTGTAGTTTATTTCTAGTTTTGGGTTATTATTTGAAGATCCTGATTTTTTTTTAATTTTAGTTCATGTTTAAAATATTTGCAGATGGTTGTTATTTAGTAAAGCTTCTTTTTTTTGTGAAGGGAATTATCATTGGCATATTGCTGTGATAATGTCTTCTCTATTGAGGCATTGGGTGTTTGATCTTGGAATTGATCTTGCAACCTATTGATTTCTTGCCACAACATCTTGTATTGGATGCAAAATTTGCATAAACAAGGCTTGTATTGACACCAAAATTTGCAAAGATAATATGCCATTGGTGTATAAAGTGGACATAGTTACATAGATTACACACGTATGAGCTGGGTTCTATTGATAATTCTTAGAGGCAATACAACTCACAACACCTAATGACTTTTGCTGTCAAGTGGAGATGGATTGGTTTCATATCAATCCAAGAGTTTTCCTTTTCTACATGCTTTTTGGATCGATATACCCATTGTGGAAGAAGCCCATCCTTTTGATATGCTTGTTAGCACCTAAAAGTGATGTTAAAGCACACCAGAGCAGAGAGGTACATGGCACTTAGGCGACATGTGAAAATGATTCACCCTATCAATGACACCTGCTTAAAAATTGTAATAGCCAACCCCGTTCTGAGTTTTGACGTGAGATTTTTTTGCTCAATGTTTTCAGTTTGGTATGTATTCCGTTTTATCGAACTTGTCTCAAAACATTGCATGAAATATGAAAAGAACACTAATACAGATTTTGCAAACAGCTTCTAAGCCTCATTTCCTCATTAATGAGCAACAGGCAATGGAAAATGATCACCAATACACTACAGAACTATGCATATTTGCAATCTGATTAATAACAGTGAGTTGTTTACATATATATAGCTCACAACCTTTGCTTCAACAGTATACATAATGCATTTAAATCATTTTCTGTTTTATCAGCAATAAGAACAGCACTTATAGAACCAAACCCAACCTGGAACTGCTTATGAAATCTAGTAACATGCACGCCTAGGTCTGAAAGTGTTCAAACTTGCCCAAGGACTGTTCAGAATGATGATACAGCAACAACGATCAGGTCTGATACATTCGCCATACCTGGTAATGAGCAGTAGCAAGTCTGAACATGGTTGGGAACCTTGCAAATTGCCCAAGGACTGTTCAGAATGATGATACAGCAACAATGATCAGGTCTGATACATTCGCCATACCTGGTAATGAGCAGTAGCAAGTCTGAACATGGTTGGGAACCTTGCAAATTGCCCACGTCCAGCAACTTCCACCTCAAATGACCCTCATACTGGTAGCATACACCTCCAAACACCCCATGAAAATGCTACAGATGATAAACTATACCCAGATTGATGCGTTTGGGCCTGAAATACTCACGTCAGTACTGGACCTGCTCGTTTGCCTTGCTATAGAGTCCCCCACGACTGGAAAGATGGAAGGAATGAAAGCTAAAATAACCAGCAACCTCTTTCCAAGTGACCACGACCCAGAAATCTCCACGAATCTGCCTTGTTTCTTGATGTCTAGGGTTTTGCTGGACACAACCCTCTTGTAAACTCACCCAGCAGGTAAGCACAATAAACAAACTCATTTTTAATGCAGATTAGGTGACCTGAGATGAGCTCCAGAAGGTGTTCGCCCAGGTCAAACCCAAGATGATTCACTACTGAAATGGAACGACCCAATAATCTGAGTGTGCAAAAACCCACGTAGGTGCAAAGAGTGAATGGCCACTGAAATAGATAACTTCCTTGAATGGCATCCCAACTAGCTTCTGCTCATGCCCTTGAAATTGAATCAAAACCACATCCATAACCTGAAATCCATCACTAGTCTTCAACTGAAAACCAAACTCAAAATGACATTATGGCCCAAGTAGGAGACCTATATGATCTCCTCCACAAACCAGCTAGGGTGGATCTCTCACCACTGAAACCGGCGCTAAAGATGAGGGTTTCCGTCCTCAACCAGCTGCAAACGTTAAACTAGAAGCAATCCAGCAGAGTCTCTTTAAGTTGTCAAATCCTTCCTTGTCCAAATGAGAGTCAAAATGAAGTTTTATAGAGAGTGAGAAGCAATTAGGGCAACTTTAGGTTTGAAATGATTTTTCCCTCGAAAATCCAACGCCCCCCTTATGAGCCTTACAAATTTTCATAAATTAAAACATCATATTCCTCCTTGGACGTCCTTGCTCAAAAGGAAACTATTTTTCCTTATTCAGCCTTCTAAAACAACGTTAAGTTATCTCTTTAGGAACCAAGGTACTTTTCGATGACCACCTACCCCCTCACTTAAGTTATAAAGTTATTTTATAAAAACAACTTAAGTGACTAATAAAAAACAAATATTAAATAATCCAACCTTAGGCTCTCCAATGCCACCATAGAAATAACACTGTTGAGAACACTATGGGCTTGAGACCAATTTTCCTGAAATAGACTTACTATAAATAGCAACTGCTAAAAATAGTAAGTACTCACCAAATATCAAATTGGCACAAAACATTCAAGCTCACTAGACAACTTCCACACACTGCCCAAACAAGAAATCCTACACTACATTGCCGCTAGGACCAGTTACTAAATATAGTATTTATTAAAAATAGTAAGTGAGTTAGAACCAAACTAGCCCAAAGGACATCGAAAATGGGGACATTACAGAAATATATCGAAACCTCTTTCAATCAAGATTTATGTCTTATGATAGTGACAATGCCCATATTTCTCCTTGGTGATTTATAGGGACAAAGCCACAAATGTTGTTGTTTTAGATATATTAGGCAATGGGTATAGTAGTTCAATTGCGACAACTTGACTCATAAATGTGAACTAGAGGTACCTTGAATAGTGATCATTGTGATTATTTTAAGTTTGCAAAATTTATTTTGAATTTTTGACTTAAAAAATTGACTTATTGCTTGAGATATTGCCAAAATGGGTAAAATAACTTCAACTAAGTTAATTTTTTACTCATTTGACTATTTTTAAAACATCACATTGCTATTTTAAAATAATGCCTCCAAACTAAAAATCATTGAACTATATTTTGGCCCTCAAACTTTAAAATACTCTTTCAAAACCTAAAAATAAAACCCAAAGTTTGAAGAATATAACTACTTTGAGCAGAAGGGGAGTTTTAGAGCAGAAATGAACTGTCCAACATGTGAAGTATAATGTCCCCTTTCAAGCCACCACGCGGGAGTTGTTTATTTTAGCCTTTATTTATTCCCGGAGGCTAAAAGGTGAAATAAGGGAACAAATTATTAGATTAATTAGTCGTAAAGTTATCTCAAAATTATAATATCACAAGATGACTTTATATTTAATTAATTTAATAATAAAGTGACAAACAAAATAATATCAAAAAGTCATTTAAGAGAATAAAATAATATTTTATTCTAGAAGCTTCTTGGAGACTTGATGAGAATTCTTTATAAGGAGCTTTTGTCTTTGCATTTGGGCATCTTGAGTTGTTGACATCTTTATACTACATTGGTGAGCTTGAATGCTTAGCAATTTGCCTTAGGGTTTGAAGACTCTAAGGTACCAGTTTCGGTTGTGCAATATCAACCCTAGCTGGATTGGAGTGGAAGATAATTCAATCTTGCACATTGTGCAAATTTTGTGGCCAAGGGCCAAATTTGGAGGATTTCATTTGGAAAGCATCAGCTGGTTTTGGTGGAAGAATTTTACAGTCAAGAAGGGCATTGGATTTTGGCATTGTGGAAGGATGATTTTGCATTGATTAAGCTGGTTCGATCTTCATTTAGCTGGCCTGAGAAATCAAGGAACTTCTTGCAGCTGGGCGCACTATAGTATGGTGCGATTTTGATTAAGGAGGTTAAAGGAAATTCGTCCAAGCTCTTGGAAGGTTTGCTGGACTCCCAAAAGGCTAGGCGCAACAGTGTGAGGGCTGAAGACAACATCTTCTTGAAGGATCGATCAAGTTTTGGTAGCTGCCACATCTAAGACAAGTTCTTTGTTTGCATATGGTTTGGCTTTGTAATACTGTAGGAGAGTTCGCTGTCTCAAAACAGTGATAGCATTGTAATTTCAGTCACATACATCTGATAGAATTGCATTAGGATTAGAGAGTCTTATCGCTGTCCTATGATAGTAATATGATATTGTAATTTCAGTCGATATAAGGAGAAGTCATATAAGTTGAGGTCTGATTTTGGCATTCTATGTAGTTCATTTTCCAGCATTGTAATAAGTCTGATTTCAATTGCAAATATCAAAATTAAGAAGAGTTTGGCAGCCAATTGTTTGTAAAAATGTCTCATGGCTGTAGGTGTGCATTTGCATAAGTAGTTTATCCATATGCATTAGAAAAGAACAAAAATAATTGCATTCCTCTTTCTTTATATTGTTAGTCATCTTGGCATTCATTTTCAAGCATTTCAAACATCTTTGCATCAATCAAAACACAAGCAAAGCAAACTGAAAACACAAAACAACAAGTTCAGACTTTACAAGGCAACTGTTTGACGGAATGTCCGAGGCATGAAAAGGTGGAAACAAGGTCAGAAATTGCTAAGGACATTACAGTGGTATCAGAGTCATTGTTCCTGCCAGCCTGCAAGGGTTAATGAGTGATAGAGAAAAGAGGCATGCTACAAGAGAAGAAAAGAAGAAAGAACAAGAAATTTGGAAGCATTGGCAGTCACCACAGGTTCCGGAAGGGGAAACAATTTCAGACATTTTGAGAGCTCATTGGGAGGCTGAAGAAGAATCATCCAGTACAATGGGGGATAGAAGAGGGAGCAGCCCTAATCGAGAAGAACCTAGAAGAGAGCTATCAAGTGATGAAATCATGAGAGCACATGTAGAAGAGCAAAGAGCAACAAATCAACATTTGACACGGATGATGGATATGTTGATAGGAAATTTGATCGACAATAATAACAATATGAATGGGGGTAACAATGGACAAGGAGACAATTCAATCAACAACAAGACTCCTAACCATAGAACCATACAAACAGGGTCAAGACCTATGATGCCAATCTTTCTGACAAGAGAAGAGCCGCAAGTAGATAATGAGCCCTCAATGATTGAGTTGCAGGAGCAGCTTAGATAGGAATGGCTTAATGCTAGTCCAGGGTTCCAACATGATGTTTCTCTTCGTGAGTTCATAGACTCGGCTTTGAGACATAGACCTGGCAGAGGTAACTGAGAGCAGCGCAATGAACTTAGGAGGAAGGTAGGCAAATTAAGTTTTCCCTATTTTGATGGGTCTGGGAAGATGTCAGCACAAGCTTGGGTGCAAAAGGTTGATACATATTTTCAGCTTAATCCTATGCCCGAAGAGGAAGCAATCAAATATGCTACCATACATTTGGATCGAGTTGCACATGAGTGGTGGCATCATGGATTGGTCACGATGGGTCATGATTAGATTACTTCCTATGTAGAGTTCATTGAGCGTTTGATTGAGAGGTTTGATGTGAAGGATCCAAAACTCCATTTCAAGGAGTTAGCTCAGCTCAAGCAGTGGGGATCATTGGATACATACATTGCTGATTTTCAGAGGTTGGCTGTTTTAGTGACCGATATTTTAGAGAGGAGGTTGTTGGTTCTATTCATGGATGGTTTGATGGATCCATTGAGAGGTTGGGTTAAGGCTCTCAACCCTACTTCACTACAGGAGGCAATCAAGAAGGCTAGAGACATGGAGTCTAGCAATCAGGGGAACAAGTTTTGAAGCAATCAAAAGAACAAATACCCCTCTCACAGCTCATTCTCTTCAAAGGATAAGGGAAAGAAGCCTTTCTCTAAAGATGGCCATGGGAAGAACAAGTCTATTGAGGATTTCCGCAAGGAGTGTAGGGAGAAAGGCATTTGCTATCATTGCAAGGAAAAATGGGAGGTTGGACATCGTTGCTTGGGAAAAGGAAAGGCTCATCTCATTGAGGTAGTGTTAGACAGTGAGGATGAGGAGAAGCATGGACATGATGTTGTGGACAACAACAGTTCAGATGAGGAGTAGCCTCAAGAGGATGGGGGCAAGAGTAGCACAGTTGCTACCTTATCAGGTACATCGAGATTCAACTCCTTCAAAGTAAGGGGATCTTTATAGGGACAACGCATCACAATATTGATTGACAGTGGAGCCACCCACAATTTCATTGATGTGGCTCTAGTAGCAAAACAAAAGTTGCCAGTTGAGGAGTTTGAGGCTTTTAATGTGATCGTGGTAAATGGATATAATATGGCATGTACATGGAGGGTTCAACAGTTGCCTATCACATTGGGCAATTATACAGTCACCGATGATTTCTATGTGGTGGACATAGGGGATACCAATGCTATTCTTGGGATTCAGTGGCTACACTCACTTGGGAAATACACTCAGAACTTTCAGACCATGGAGCTCAAGTTTAGAGTTGCAGATGGAAGGAGAGTGGTGCTTAGGGGTATGTTGACTAGAGCACCCAAGATGGTGTCAGCCAAATGCATTGAGAGTATTTTCAGGCATGGTGACATAGCATGGGCAGCTGAGTGCTTGATCACAAGCAAGGAGACTCCAGATTTAGGGCAGCCATATCACATTGATATTCAGGAGTTGTTGGGAAAGCATGATAGAGTGTTTGGAGAGATTCCTCCAGGGAGATCACCTCACCGTGGGTTTGAGCACACTATTGAGTTGGAGGGGGCCAGGCCAATCATCACTACCCCCTATTGTCATCCTAAGAAGTTTAAGGATGAGATTGAGAAAGCAATCAAAGAATTGCTTCAGATGGGACATATCAGACCGAGTTCTAGTCCCTTTGCTTCTTCAGTGGTGCTGGTGAAGAAGGATGGGACAATGTGGATGTGTATTGACTATAGAGCTCTCAATAAGAAAACCATAAAAAATAGATACCCGATACCCAGGATCGATGAGCTTTTGGATGAGTTACATGGTGCAGTTTATTTCTCCAAGATAGATCTCCGTTCAGGGTACCACTAGATCAGGGTTCGAGAGCAGGACATTCATAAGATCACATTCAGATGTCATTATGGGCATTATGAGTTTTTGGTAATGCCATTTGGATTGACTAATGCACCTGCGACATTCCAGTCTTGTATGAATCATATCTTCAATGAGCAGTTGTGTAAGTTTCTCCTAGTATTCTTTGATGACTTGCTCATTTACAGTAAGACTTGGGAGGACCATTTGAGACAGTTGGATGGAATTTTGACTATCATGGGAGAGCAGTCATTATATGCTAAGGCCTCGAAGTGTGAATTTGGTCTTAGAGAGATACTCTACTTGGGCATGTGATCAGTGCGCAGGGGGTGTAGGTCCATCAGGAGAAGATACAGGCAATACTGGATTGGCCACCACCTAGGACACTCACAAAGTTGTGGGGTTTCTTTGGATTATGTAGTTACTACAGGCGGTTTGTGAGGAGATTTTCATAGTTGGGAGCACCCTTGACAGATTTGACCAAGAGAGGTGCATTCAGTTGGTCAGAGGAGGCACAATGAGCTTTTGATAAGCTCACGGAGGTGATGAGTAGTTGTCCAATCTTGATGCTTCTAGATTTCACACAGCCGTTTGTCTTGGTGTGTGATACCTCGGGTGAGGGCATAGGAGCAGTGTTGATGCAGAACCAACACCCCATAGCTTATGAGAGCTGCAAGTTGAGGGGACCAAAGAAACTATACTCCATCTATGATAAGGACATGCTCGCCATTATGCATGCTTTGGCGAAATTTAGGCAGTATCTAGTTGGAGGGAAGTTTGTAGCGAGGACTGACCACAATAGTTTCAGATACTTGTAGAAGTGGGTTAGCAAGATACAAGCATATGACTTTGATATAGAGTATGTGAAGGGGAAGAAGAACGTTGTTGCAGATGCCCTTTCCAGGAGGCCTTCAACTTGCTCACTTTTCGAGATTTCCGTAGATTGGAAATCCCTCTTATTGGTGGAATACTCCAAGAATAAGTTTGCTTGTGAGGTGATGGATAGATTGGTCTAGGATGACAGGTATCGAGTAGTTGATGATGTGATTTTCTATAAGGACAGGATCTACTTGGTTCTAGAATCCAAATTGAAGGAGAGGATACTGCAGGCTTCACATGACACTCCTTTAGCGGGCCATCAGGGTTACTTCAAGACATACAGGCAGGTGAGAGAGAGGTTCTCATGGAAGGGCCTCAAGGAGGATGTCTTGAGACATGTCAGGGAGTGTGAGACTTGTCAGCAGAACAAGTCCGAGCTCTCATAGCTAGTAGAGTTATTGCAGCCTTTGCCCATTCCAGAGGGGAAGTGGGAGAGCATTTCCATGGACTTCATCACAGGTCTACTCAAGGTGCATGGGAGAGATTGCATCTATTTGGTGGTGGATTGGTTGACAAAGTATGCTCACTTCGCTATATCGATAGAGTACAGGGCTCTGCAGGTTGCTGAGCTATTCTGTAGAGAGATATTCAGGCTACATGGCTTACCGAGGTTCATTGTTAGTGATCGGGATAGTAGATTCTTGAGTGCATTTTGGCAGGAGCTATTTAGGTTGGTAGGTATTGAGTTGACACCCAACACGAGTTACTGTCCAAAGACAAATGGCCAGACAGAGATTGTAAATAAATGGTTGGAGGGTTACTTGTGCAACTACATTTCGGGGCAGCAAAGAGCATGGGTTAAGTGGTTGCACTTGGGAGAGTACTGTTATAATACCACTTATCACATGTCTATTGGGATGTTGCCTTTCCGAGCTCTATATGGTTATGATGCACCATCGTTTATGGATTTGGCTTTTGGAGAGAGTAGAGCTCTTAAGGCCAAGGATTGGATACAGGAAAGTCAGGACATCTTGAGGGCACTCAAGGATAACTTGCAGACAACACATAATCAACAGAAGACCTATGCAAATAGACATAGGGTTGAGCGTAGTTTTAAGTTGGGGGACTTGGTCTACCTTTGTTTGCAGCCCTACAGACAGTCTTCGCTGAAGAAGAGTGGTGCAGAGAAGCTCAAGCCTTGATTCTATGAACAATACAGGATTGTTAGGCGTGTTGGGGAGGTTGCCTATGAGTTGGAGCTACCTGAGAGTAGTGGTGCAGGAGCACCTAGGCTGATCTCCACCTTGTTTGTTCACAATTTTGGCTTGTACTGACTTTAGCCAAGTCAGGATGATTGTGTGTCTAGGTTGGACCTTAGAAGGTCTTGTGTGGGTGTGTTGAATTAATCATTAGCATAGATGTCATTCTAGTTTAATCATGTTTTTAAATTTTGGCTTTAATGAGCCTTGGACAGTTTGGATGAGCTTTAAATGTTTAACCACAACATCCTCGTTGTTGGAAGATGCCATGGGACAGTTAAAGAGCTGTTGGCTCGAGATCAAGGAGATAATGATCCTAAAATGCAGGAGGATGGAAGAAGTTGCAAGAATCTTGCAAAAAGTTGCATGATAGCAATTGTGGAGTTGCATGCAAACTTGTGCTTTTGGATTCCCTTGAAATCAGGGGTGTGGGATCGATCTAATCTCCTTGAATGATGGAAAAGAGATCCATGTAAATGTGTGGCTCGTAGAAAGTAGTCAGTTAGCATTGTAAACAAATTTTGGTGTGAAGGAATAAAAGATAGTTTTTGGGCAGATTTTCAGTAATTTCTGTGTTACCCGTGTGTTTAGTGAAACAGTGATTCAAAAGGCTTTGTTTATACAGATTTCTCACTGTTCTTGTGTTCTTTGAATAGCTTGGAGTATATTTCATTTTGTAGATAAGAGGTTTTGAGTAGATTCAGTATTTTGTGTTCAAGATTTAGAGTTGTAGAGTGTTTTTCAGAAATTCCCGTGTGTTTTGCAACAGAGCTATCATCGGGGTTGAATACTCAGAATTAGCACTGTGTTCACGTTATTAGAATAGATTTGATTCACCTTTCATTGTTCATTTAGGTTCCATAGAGTAGAGTTAGTGATTTGTGTTCTTAGACTAGAATTTAGAGGGTTTCCATTGTAGGTTTGAGCAGTGATTTTTAAAATGGCTCCCCTATAAACTCTGTCATCGGGTTTTTCCTGAGATTAGCAGGGTATGGAAGGGGAGCCACATGTTTGTAAATATTTAGGGATAGGAGTGTCAAAGGGCCAAGCAAAAGATTGTAAACCCAAACCCTAGGCGAGTGTTAGCTGCCCGGTTAGGAGTTTGGAAGAGAGAAATTGAGAATAAAAGCAGGGGAAAGATGCACTGTACGGTATTTGTACGGTTTCAGGTGGGGCTAAATAAGATTCACACATGCCAAGAAGATTGAAGCAGCAAACAAGCCATTGGAGGTAGCTTGGATTCAAAAACCAGTGAAACCCTAGAAGATAGGGCAATTAGGCCTCCTCTCCAAGATCATAGGAAGGCATTGTACGGAACAGAAGAAGGCCAAAAATCTAGTGCAAGATTTAAAAGTCCCAAAAGGGTGTCAGAAAAGGTGTTTTGTTTGCTAGGTTGTGGAGATTTTGGGCAGAAAAAGCAAAATAGTGACTGGTAAGGGCTAGTAGAAACTAGGCCTCTTCCAAGCAAGATTTGGAGATCGGGTAAAGTGAATGTTAAAGAACCTCAAAGATGCATTCCAATGGTGGTGAAATGCATGAAAACAGAGCATCTACCTCCCCTGCAAAGAGTTCAAGTCAGGTGATGATGTTGGCATCTAGACTCTTCTAGGTGTAGTGAGGAAGATTGGAATTTCAAGTGGTGTTTGTGAAGAAGACAGCAACTTTGAGTGGTGTTGAATCCTCTAAGGTTAAGCACAAGGTTTGGAACTCTTGAAACAGAGTTAGGGTAGGCTTAGTTAATGATCTAAGTCAGGACAGAGCCTAGAAAGTGTTAGGTTCATGGTGAAGGCAGAGTAATGTCTTCTTGTTGTTAGGTGCAAGCAAACCTTGGAGTCTTCATACACCAAGTAGCAAGATCCATAATGCGTTTCATGTTTCGTGCCTCAAAAAGGCACTTGGTCAGCGGGTCACTTCTTTAGTTGAGCTTCCATCATTGGATGAGGAGAGACATTTGGTCCTAATTCCTGAGGAGATCATTGATACTGGGGAGAAGAGGTTGAGGAATAGGGTGGTGAAGGAGTTCTTGGTGAGATGGAGAGATTTGTCAGTAGAAGATGCCACGTGGGAAGGTGAACAAATTTTGTAGCATCCTAGCTTGCGATTGCTTGAGGGCAAGCAATTCTGGGAAGGTAGGACTGTAATGTCCCCTTTCTAGCCGCCACCCAGGAGTTGTTTATTTTAGCCTTTATTTATTCCCGGGGGCTAATAGGTGAAATAAGGGAATAGATTATTAGATTAATTATTTGTAAAGTTATCTCAAAATTATAATATCATAAGATGACCTTATATTTAATTAATTTAATAATAAAGTGACTAGAATAAAATAATATAAAAAAGTCACTTAAAAGAATAAAATAATATTTTATTTAGAAGCTTCTTGGAGACTTGATGAGAATTCTTTATAAGGAGCTTTTGTCTTTGCATTTGGGCATCTTGAGTTGTTGACATCTTTATACTACATTGGTGAGCTTGAATGCTTAGCAATTTTCCTGAGGGTTTGAAGACTCTACGGTATTGGTTTCGGTTGTGCAATATCAACCCTAGCTGGATTGGAGTGGAAGATAATTCAGTCTTTCACATTGTGCAAATTTTGTGGCCAAGGGCCAAATTTGGAGGATTCGATTTGGAAAGCATCGGCTGGTTTTGGTGGAAGAATTTTACAGTAAAAAAGGGCATTGGATTTTGGCATTGTGGAAGGACGATTTTGCATTGATTAAGCTGGTTTGATCTTCATTTAGCTGGCCTGAGAAATCGTGGAACTTCTTGCAGCTGGGCGCATTATAGTATGGTGCAATTTTGATTAAGGAGGTCAAAGGAAATTCGTCCAAGCTCTTGGAAGGTTTGCTGGACTCCCAAAAGGCTAGGCGCAGCAGTGTGAGGGCCGAGGACAACATCTTCTTGAAGGATCAATCAAGTGTTGGTAGCCGCCACATCTAAGACAGGTTCTTAATTTGTATATGGTTTGGCTTTGTAATACTGTAGGAGAGTTTGCTGTCTCAAACAAGTGATACCATTGTAGTTTCAGTCACATACATTTGATAGAATTGCATTAGGATTAGAGAGTCTCATCGCTGTCCTATGACAGTAATATGATATTGTAAAATCAGTTGATATAAGAAGTCGTATAAGTTGAGGTCTAATTTTGGCATTCTATGTAGTTCATTTTCCAGCATTGTAATAAGTCTGAATTTCAATTGCAAATATCAAAATTAAGAAGAGTTTGGCAGCCAACTGGCTGTAAAAATGTCTCATGGCTGTAGGTGTGCATTTGCATAAGTAGTTCATCCATATGCATTAGAAAAGAACAAAAATAATTGCATTCCTCTTTCTTTATATTGTTAGTCATCTTGGCATTCATTTTCAAGCATTTCAAACATCTTTGCATCAATCAAAACACAAGCAAAGCAAACTGAAAACACAAAACAGCAAGTTCAGACTTTACAGGACAACTGTTTGACGGAATGTCCAAGGCATGAAAAGGTGAAAACAATGTCAGAAATTGCCAAGGACATTACATGAAGAGCCACGACAACAATGTTGGAAGAGTCTAGGTTGGTGGCAGAGGTTGAAGAGGTGAGAGAACTGAGGTGGTCGCAACAAAGAAGTTTTGCAAGACAAGAATGAAACTTGAAGCCAAGAGAAATAGGGTCGACAATTGTAGAACAAAGAGGCGATACCTTGATTTATCTGAAAGTTGTGTGATGTAGCAGCTATGAGAGACATGAATGTAAAGGGGCAATAGTAGTGTTAAAGAAACAACTTTACATTCTTTTGCAGGTCATGGATTGAGGCATGGGATTAGACTTATCCTTAATGAGCTACTTGTGGCAGTTTTGCATTTTGAAAGATTGTCGACTGTATCTTGTACGAGTGTATATTATGTAATCAAAGAGCTCATGGGCTCCTCACACTGCATTGAAGAGTGGTTGAACTCTCACCAAGAGCATGGATTATGCCCACCGCACTATAATTTCTTTTTGCAAAAAATGATGTTACAAATAATGATCAACCACCTTTAATTTGCCCAAACCTTCAATTGTGATCCTACTGTAGACTGCAACACTGAAAATGATCTTTGAAAGATTTACTTTACCCAAAAAGGGTATCCCTTTCATGCTGATATTTGAATAGGACTCATAAAAAAAATAGAATTTATATTTGGTAAAATATTGGCAACCAAATGGAGCAGTGAATTATGCAAAAAGCAAAGATGAACAAGAAGCAGAATTCAACAGAAAATGGTTGTAGTTGAAAAATTTCAAATACCTTTTAGCTTGAACTATTATGATTCTTTCCTTTAAAAAAATATTAAAGCTAGAAAAACAAACTAATAATAGAAGCTCTATTTTTAAATTTGCAAGTGAAAACAGCAAACTGTTGTCCTCTACTCTTTTGCCATGCTGTGAACTACAATACACAACTAAGATTGAAGTTATTAATTTTTCATTACTAGATGTTGAAGAAGCTGCTTCGTCATCTGCAATTACTGCAAGTTGTGCAGTGCCTTTGGCTCATCTCCTCCACCTTATTGCAGTGGGGAATCCACTTTTTTATTTGACCCAGTTGTTTGGTAATGTGTGGCTTTTAAAAATGAACAATAGTGATGAATAATTAACTGAGATTTAGAGGGCTGTTAATGAATAAAATTAACTGGAAAATAATTGCTTTGATACCAATGTCAAGCTCGGGAATATAAAGCAGAAAAGAATGACAAATGAAATGCACTTTCAATAAAAGCTTTATCCACTCAATCAAAATATATATATTTTCTAGATGATTGTTTAGCTTCTAGTGTAGCTAGGAAATACAAAATATAAAATATTATCCTACTACTCCTATGATTATGTACATTAGTGTTATAGGCATGAGATCTCCAATTTTTTTTTTTCCAATGGTAGGTTAATAGCTGAGTGATGTTTTACTCAAGCGATCCCAGAGTGATTGGGATGCTGGCAAATCTTGATGAGTTGGTCTGAAACACGGTTGTTTGTGCTGGTTTGAAAGGGAAAACTATTAAAGGTGATTGGTGGTCCTTGCCTTGATGCTAAGTGTAATCTCCAGAAGCTTAATATGATCTTGGTTGAAATGGAATGTCAAGAGGATTGATGAGGTGGGTGGATGTGTAATGTCCCCTTCTCAAACCTGATATTTCCAGTGACTGTTGGCCTTTCTTTGGGAACCCGAAGGCTAGTCGGAAGATAAATTAGGGTTTCCTATTTTTGAGGTCATTGCTCAGAGATGATGGATTCAATGGCGGATTCTTTCTGGGTTTTCAGAGAGCTTCGCAGGGGTATGTTCATCTCGGCATTCAGAGCATTTTCTGGAATTTACTATTTTTAGTAAATTCTATTTTTGGCAGTAAACAGGATGGTCTCAGGCAGTTGACCTTCCCCTTCAGTTGACTCAAGTGGCGTATTCAGTTTCGGGCTTCAGAATGCAGTTTTGGGAAGTTGAGCTCATTTCACTTAAAAAATAACATTATAATTTAAATGTTATTTTATCACCTTGGCCTAGTCGAATGACTTAATGTTATTTTAAAAGGTGGACTCAAAGGGTGGCGCCATCATTAAGGATATATTTAATATTTGATGAATTCTCCAAAGTCAAAGCAAGTTAATTTGGGCGCATTTATCAAGGTGATGATTTAATTAAAATATGAATATTGAGCTAAAAGGGAAAAGGACGCCATATTGAAGAAAGAGCTAGGGTTTGAACATTGAGTTGGATTTTAGGGTTTCGTGAAGTCAAACGAAACTTATAAAAAGGAGTCTTGTGCATCATTTCTGGATCTTTGGTCTACTATACTGTTATGCTGCCGGATTGGCTCTGGAATTGCTTCGAGGAATGAAGGCCTCCTAGCTTGGGCATCGCTTCGTGTTTGCAAGACAACATCTAGTGATGATTTTTAGTCTAGTTTGTGAGTTCATTGAAAATCGTGCATTGTAATCTGCATTTGTCTATCTAGGTTCAGTTTTGGCATATTGTAGTTTTCTGGTTTTAGCATTTCTAGCTACAGCAGAATTGTTATTTTGTTCATAAATCCGAAAATACAAAAATATAGGTTATGGGTATTGCGTAATTCATTGGGTCTTGGCTAGGCGCCCTTGTGTGCAACTTTGTAGAATTTTATTTGAAGAATCTGATTTTTAACAGTGAAATCGCCCTTTCTGGTTGAGCCGTACTTTTCAGCTCTCTTGAAATTCGTGCATTAAATAATACTTGCATTTTAGGACTGTTCTTTGGTCTAGGTTTGAGCGCCTCCATCATATGTATGACTTGCATTCAGTATCAGGTTATTTGAATAAGTATTGAGGGAGTTCCGAGCAATTTAAGGGATCTATATGTTGCTGGTTATTCATCAAAAGGTGCAGGTCTGATATACAGTGTGGAGAAATCTGCCAATTGCTTCATCGGATGGTGGTGAGACTTCTTCAAAGCGTTGTGGAGACTTCATTGAGGATTGGCCAAGCTTGGAATAAGGTTGGATCTGTTTAATAACCTCTCCGTTTAGGTTTCATTTCTCAGCAAAGGGATTACTAAGATTGTTGCAAACTACTCATATGCTGATTTGTAATTGATAGCAAGTTGTCATCTTTCAAATGGTATGCTGGCAGTAGTACTGACAGCCATTTAGGTTCTTTCTTATCAGATTGTAATGTTCTTCCCTCTTTCAGCATTTGATATTGTATGTAATCCATCTCCGCCCTATGGTCGCTACTTTCCCACTCTGGGTTAGCAAGCACATTCTGGGTGTTGAGTAGTTTCGTCTTTCAGCATTTCTTTCCAAGCTTTGCTTTTTGTAATCACTTCGTCATATGGTCGCCCCTCACTGCGCATTGGATTGGGTAGCACATACTTGACGTCGAGTTCCCTTTCCAGCATCTAGAGTAGAAGATCCTCTGACCAATGCTCGCCATCATCGGCGCCATACTGGTTAGAGTTGTTTCAGTACGTTTGGGTTTATCTCCTAACCTTAACGGGTATTTGATTGTAATGTTGTAATCTGATAATTAAAAAATCGAAAAAAATTGGCTCGGAATATTTCAGTGGTATCAGAGCCAAGATCCTGCCAGCCTGTGATCAGTCTGTCTATGAGTGACAGAGAAAAGAGGTACTTTACAAGGGAAGACAAGAAAGTTGGAAAACAGTTCCAGCTTCATCAGCCTCCAGAGGGTCAGACAGCTTCAGAAGTCTTGAGGGCTCATTAGGAGTCTTCTCAGGAATCAGATATGGCTGAGGGTGAAAGGTCAGTTGGGGGTAACGAGAGGGTTACCAACAGTAGAGATGACAGTGGTAAGGGCAGAGAAAGATCCATCAGTCCAGGACAGAGATTTGAGAAGAAGATGGATGCTTTAATGGATATGGTTTCACTCATGATGGGAAGAGTGGGCCAGAATACCATTCCACAGAACAACTCAGGCTACAGAGGGGAGCATAGTGCTTCCAACCAGCATGATGAGCATGCAGCTCGGACAGTGTCAAACAACACTTACATCACTTCCAGGCCATTCAAACCCACATTTGTGGTTCCTGTAGTCACTCAGCCAGATCCCGAAGAGAATGCTTCATTCGTGGAGCAGTTGAGGCTTGGCTGTACCGAGTATGACTCTTTACCTGCCGACATTAGGATGGACATGTCTTTCAATGATTTCATGGATCATAAGAGAAAAAACAAAGGGCAAGGGAGAAACTTTGATCAACGAAGACCGTCAAATCAAGGAGACTTGTACCAAGCTGTCAACAAAGTTACGCTTCCACACTTTGACGGGAGTGATACAAGTTCAGCCCGAGCTTGGATTCAAAAGTTGGATAACTATCTAGCTCTCAGACCAATGGCAGAAGAAGAAGCGATCAAGTTCGCTACGCTAAACCTTGATGGGGTGGCGCACGAGTGGTGGTACCATGGCCTCGTTACTCTGGGTCATCGGTCTATCACAACTTATGATGAGTTCATCACTAGGCTCATCGAGAGGTTTGAGAAAAAAGATCCTGAGATCCATTTCAGAGAGCTTGCACAATTGAGACAGTATGGCACAGTTGATTCCTACATTGCGGAGTTTCAGAGACTCTCAGTCATGGTGACTGGAATCACGGAAAGGAGATTGGTGATTCTTTTCAGTGAAGGTTTGACAGAACCCCTCAAAGGCTGGATTAAAGCCTTTGATCCTCGAACACTGCAAGAGGCCATGAAAAAGGCAAGAAACATGGAGTGGGCTGCTCCTAAGGCGAAATTTCAGTCAAACTCCTCCTTTCAGAAAAGGGATAAAGGGAAGAGACCTCAGCATAGACTGCCTTTGAGGCCTCAACACAAAGAGTTCAAGAATCGCAATCCCCATGTCACCAGGTTGGATCCGGAAACCCTGAATGAACTCAGAAGAAAAGGGTTGTGTTTCCGATGTAGGGAAAAATGGTCTCAAGACCATGTTTGCCCTAAAGAGGTCAAGTTCAATCAGATTGAGTACTATTCTGCTGGGGAAAGTAGTTTTGATTTTTCCGACCAGCAATCTGATTTTGAAGAAAATGAAGAAGATAGAGCTCCAGAAGAGTCCGGAGATGAGAAGGAAAGTGGTGGAGTTTTATCTCAACTTTCTAGTTTTCAAAGAAACGAATCATTCAAGGTTCGTGGGATGATCAAAGGGCAGCGAATCGTTGCTTTGATCGATACTAGAGCAACTCATAACTTCATTGATGAAGTTGTGGTAGCCAAGAAGGGGCTGCAAACAGAGGAGTTCGAAGGATTCAAGGTCATGGTTGCCGATGGATTCCATATTTCTTGCACCAAGAAAATATCTAACATGACCATGCAGTTGGGCAACTACGAAGTCAAGGATGACTTCTATGTAGTTCACATTGGGGATACTGATGCCGTTCTGGGCATTCAATGGCTGCGATCTCTTGGGGAGATCTCTTTGAATTTGCAGACTATGGAGTTGAAGTTCCAATCAGATGGGAAGAAGATAGTTCTGAGAGGAATGTCCAATGGGGGTCCCCGAGTAGTGTCATTCAAAAGAATGGCAAGGCTGATCCGTCACGATCAAGCTGAGTGGGTTGCCGAATGCATGATACTTCCTGCTAGTCCTGTTGAGACTAAACGTGACCAACCTCCTGATATCCAGTCACTACTCACAAAGAAGAGCAAAGTCTTTGCAGATTTGCCTCCTGGACCACCACCTGAACGGGGTTCAGAACACATCATAGAGCTCAAGGAAGGAGCTAAACCGGTGATCACAACTCCATATCGATATCCGAAGAGGCAAAAGGATGAGATCGAGAAGAATATTCGGGAACTTCTGGAGATGGGTTTCATACGCCCAAGCAAGAGCCCTTTTGCATCTGCAGTGGTTCTTGTGAAGAAGAAGGATGGTACCATGCGCATGTGCGTAGACTATCGTGCTTTGAACCAAAGCACCATCAAAAATAGATACCCCATTCCCAGAATTGATGAGCTCATTGATGAGCTACATGGGGCTAAGTTCTTCTCGAAAATTGACTTGAGATCGGGTTACCATCAGATTCAGATGAGGGGATCTGATGTGGAGAAGACAACGTTCAGGTGTCACTATGGCCATTTCAAATTCTTAGTCATGCCATTTGGGTTGACTAATGCACCGGCCACCTTTCAGTCTTGCATGAACCATGTGTTTCAGAATCAGTTAAGACGGTTTGTGTTGATTTTTTTTGATGATATTCTGATTTACAGCAAGACTTGGGAAGATCATCTCAAGCACTTGGAGGAAGTGCTTAGTATTTTGGAGTCTGAGAGTCTGTTTGCAAAAGCTTCCAAATGTGAATTTGGAATGGAGGAGTTATTGTACCTTGGCCACATCATCAGTGCTGAGGGAGTAAAGGTGGATCCCAAAAAAATCAAGGCAGTAGTTGAGTGGCCACCTCCAGAGAACTTGACTCAGTTGAAAGGTTTTTTGGGTCTTTGTGGTTTCTATCAGAGATTCGTAAAGGGGTATTCACAGAATGCTGCTCCTCTTACTGATCTCACCAAAAAGGGAGCCTTTGTTTGGTCAGAAAAGGCTCAAGTTGTTTTTGACAAATTTAAGAAGATCATGAGCTCATGCCCAGTTCTGGCTATTCCTGATTTCTCCAAGCCATTCGAGCTGCAGTGTGATGCATCAGGTGAAGGAGTTGGTGCTGTCCTGATGCAAGACAAACACCCTATTGTGTTTGAGAGCCAAAAATTAAGGGGTGTGGAAAGGTCATATTCAATTTATGACAAAGAAATGCTTGCCATTATGCATGCATTAGCCAAGTTCAGGCAGTACTTGGTGGGGAACAAATTCGTGGTTAAGACTGACCACAATAGCCTCAAGCATTTTATGCACCAGAAGGACCTAAATGAGAGGCAACATAAATGGGTGAGTAAGCTTCAAGCTTACGACTTTGACATTGAATATGTCAAAGGGAAAAATAATATTGTGGCTGATGCATTGTCAAGGAGACCTCATCTTAGCTCATTGTGTGAGCTTACTGCAGATTGGAGAGACTTGTTGCTTGCTGATTATGCCAAAAATCAGTTTGCAAACAGCATTCTTGAGGGTACTTTTCATGATGAAAGGTACAAGGTGGTTGAGGGATTGATACATTATAAGGGAAGAATCTTTCTGGTGGCTGATTCTAAGCTCAAGAGGAAGATTCTTTTGACTTTCCATGATATTCCAGTTGCGGGTCACCAAGGTTTTTTCAAAACATATAGGCAGATTCGAGAAAGGTTTTCTTGGAAAGGCTTGAAAGGAGAAGTACAACGCTACATTCAGGAGTGTCTTGTTTGTCAAGTGAATAAGAATGAGCATACATTACCCGCCGGTTTGTTGCAACCACTTCCAACTCCCAATCAAAAATGGGAAAGCATTTCGATGGATTTCATCACTGGGTTGCCCAAGGCCCAAGGGAAGGATTGTATTTACGTGGTAGTTGATAGATTAACCAAATTTGCTCATTTCTTTGCCATTACCAGCACTTTTTCTGCAGCCCAAGTTGTAGATTTGTTCTTTCGAGAAGTGTTTAGGCTGCATGGGTTGCCAAAGAATATTGTAAGTGATAGGGATAGCAAGTTCCTAACTACCTTTTGGCAGGAAGTTTTCAGAATGAGTGGTACTGTGCTCACTCCAAGCACGAGTTATCACCCCCAAACTGATGGACAAATAGAAGTAGTGACCAAGTGGTTGGAGGGCTACTTGAGAAACTATGTGTCAGAACAGCAGAGAGCATGGGTTAAATGGCTGCATTTAGGCGAGTACTGCTACAATTCTTCTTTCCACATGTCGATTAAGATGTCTCCTTTCTTGGCACTTTATGGGTATGAAGCACCCAGCTTTGCAGATTTGGTGTTTGGTGACAGCAAAGCACCTTTAGCCAAGGATTTGTTGCAGCATAGTCAAGACATAATGAGATCCTTGAAGGATAATTTGCAGATTGCACAAAATCAGTAGAAGTTGTATGCTGATTAGAGGCGTGTTGAGCGTTCGTTCAAGGTTGGGGATATGGTCAATCTTCGTTTACAACCTTATAGACAGTCTACTCTCAAGAAGAGTGGAGCTGAGAAGCTCAAACCTCGCTTCTATGGGCCATTCAGGGTCATCAAAAAAGTTGGGGCAGTAGCTTATGAATTAGAACTACCTTCTGATAGCAGGGTGCATAATGTTTTCCACGTGTCTCGCCTCAAGAAGGCACTCAGACATAATGTGGTCGCTTCATCGCAGTTGCCTCCATTAGATGAAGAGGGACAGTTGGTTCTGATTCCAGAGGAAATTCTTGATTTCAGGGAACGTTCTTTGAGGAATAGAACTATCAGAGAATGTCTGGTAAAGTGGAAGAACCTGCCTATGGAGGATGCGACTTGGGAAAGTGATGAGATTCTGCAGCATCCTGGTTTGCGATTGCTTGAGGACAAGCAATCTTGGGGAGGGCGAACTGTAATGTCCCCTTCTCAAACCTGATATTTCCAATGACCGTTGGCCTTTCTTTGGGAACCCGAAGGCTAGTCGGAAGATAAATTAGGGTTTCCTATTTTTGAGGAGGTCATTGCTCAAAGATGATGGATTCAATGGTGGATTCTTTTTGGGTTTTCAGAGAGCTTCGCAGGGGTATGTTCATCTCGGCATTCAGAGCATTTTCTGGAATTTACTATTTTTAGTAAATTCTATTTTTGGCAGTAAACAGGATGGTCTCAGGCAGTTGACCTTCCCCTTTAGTTGACTCAAGTGGCGTATTCAGTTTCGGGCTTCAAAATGCAGTTTTGGGAAGTTGAGCTCATTTCACTTAAAAAATAACATTATAATTTAAATGTTATTTTATCACCTTGGCCTAGTCGAATGACTTAATGTTATTTTAAAAGGTGGACTCAAAGGGTGGTGCCATCATTAAGGATATATTTAATATTTGATGAATTCTCCAAAGTCAAAGCAAGTTAATTTGGGCGCATTTATCAAGGTGATGATTTAATTAAATATGAATATTGAGCTAAAAGGGAAAAGGACGCCATATTGAAGAAAGAGCTAGGGTTTGAACATTGAGTTGGATTTAGGGGTTTCGTGAAGTCAAACGAAACTTATAAAAAGGATTCTTGTGCATCATTTCTTCACCTTTGATCGACTATACTGTTATGCTGCCAGATTGGCTTTGGAACTGCTTCGAGGAATGAAGGCCTCCTAGCTTGGGCATCGCTTCGTGTTTGCAAGACAACATCTAGTGGTGATTCAGTAATTGTGAGTTGCATTTAGTTTGTGCTTTGTTCTCAGCTCATTGCATAGTTAGATTCAAATTGGCATTTAGTAGTTTCAGCATATTGCATTGTTTCTAGATAGCAGATTTCATGTTTTACTCATATCTCAAAAAAGACAAAAAATATAGTTCTGGGTATCATTCTATTCTCTTTGTTAGACCTAGGTGCCTTAGTTTCCAAGTTTGTGGAATTTTTAGTGAATGCATTAATTTTTAAAAGGAAGTCGACTTTCTCAGCTGGGCCGTACCATGTACTTGCCTTGGAAATTGTGCATTAATCATTAAAGGCATTTTGAGTTTGTTTCATGATATTAGTTTGAGCGCCATCATGCTAGGATTGTTGTGCAACAGAAATCATGTCATTTGAGCAAGTTACTAGGGAGTTATGAGCATTTGAATAGTTCCATAGACTGCTGTTATTTCTTTTAATGAGCAGATTTGTAACAGAAAACAGAAAACAGCATCTTGATCCTTGAAAGCATTTTGGTTTAGTATTCCTATCCAAGACATAAGTGCTTCTCTGTGATGTAATGCTGATCCTTTAATTTCACAAGATATTGGCAGGCGAATTCTTATTATTTTGTACAAACTGACAGTAGTACTGGCAGTCATTCATTCTTGTTCAAATCTAGTTGTAATTCTCAATTTCAATTAAGGTTATTGTAATAGTTACAGCTCCGCCCTATGGTAGCTACTTTCCCATCTTGGGTTAGCAAGCACATTCTGGGTGTTGAGTGTTTTTCAGCTTCAGCATTTCTCTTTCAAGTATTGTTATTGTAATCACTCCGTCATATGGTTGCCCCTCACTCCGCATCGGATTGGGTAGCACATACTTGACGTCGAGTTCCCTTTCCAGCATTTAGAGTAGAAGATCCTCTGACCAATGCTCGCCATCATCGGCGCCATACTGGTTAGAGTTACAACATAAGCAGTTGATTTAGATCCTCTGACCAAAGCTCGCCATCATTGGCGCCATTCTGGTTAGAGTTGTTTCAGTACGTTTGGGTTTATCTTCTAACCTTAACGGGTACTTGATTGTAATGTTGTAATCTGATAATTGAAAATTCGAAAAAAATTGGCGCGGAATATTTTCATATTATCACACATATTTCATCACTTTCATCGATTATTTTCAATAGAATCAATCGAAACAAGCTCATTATCCAAGGGATTGGGAAAGGGTTGCCATTCCACATCAATGTGACACCACTCCCCCCATAGGATGAGTTTCAATGGATTGGAATAGGTGTTTTTGAAGCTTTTATGATTTAATAAGTTAGTTTTAATGTATTCTTAGTTTAGTTTATATTGGATGATCTTATTAAGACTAATATATAGTGGGTTAAATATACCTCAAATTCATATGGATCGGGTGTAATTAACCTATTACTATGTCATTGGTCACATTTTGGCACTAGAAGAAGGGCTTGAACTAATCAATCTGACAAATTTCTCTTTAGATTTTTGTTTTCCTTGTGTTTTCAAATACAATGACACTTTTGGAGGCTAACAAGTTTTGCATATTTGGGCAATAAATTTGAAGTGAAGGAGCATATTACCATTTTGAATATAATTGTAACAAGTGTTTCGACACTTGTGGGGAAATTATAAACCATTTATGATGCTTTTATTTCACATTTTAGGACCAAACTAGATTTCTTTATGGGCTTTAAATTGAACCCTCACATCATTATGCTTGTTGGTTTAAAATTGAACGTGCAGCTTCCACACTTCAAATTGGTGCTTAAAATGAACTCATTTTGCTATGATGGGTTAAAATGAACATGTGTTTGACTTCCTTAAGTATTCTTGTTGTGTGTATCCAATCACCTTGTGCTTTGTATGATTTTGGGTGAAGAGAAACATGCAAGTATACCTTTTTCTTTTTGAAAGCACTTATCCTCTCCCCTTGCACCTTTTGGAAATATTGGGTGACGAAAAGCATTTTATGCTTCAAACATGTGTTACCTTTAGAAGGGCCTGCCTCCCAACTTGTGAGAGGGAACGACCCAAGCAGTGCTTTCATTTTGGTCTACTATATAAATATTCGGTTGTGACTAAAGTCATTAACCGGATAGTTGTGGTTGTCCCATATCGAGGAATGTCTCTCTTAGTATCCTTGTGATGCATTAAAACTCTTGGATATTTCTAAGGGCTAGGAGGCCTCTTAATTGAGTGTCACCACATGTATGGCACCAATTTATCCTGAATATGGTCATTAAAATCCTTGTTTGTAGTGGCTAACCAAGTCCAATTTCAAAATGTATTTTAAGGTAGTGCATTGGAGTAGCACTGCTCCAAGAAGTTACTTACCATGTCCGGTTTTTTATTGAGGCAATAAAGCAAATGGGGAAGGGACTCCTTTGCTTGGCATGTCAAGACACTACATTTCCTTAGCATGGCCTATTTCTCCATTTCATCTTCATGGATTAATCGTCTTTTTCGATGATGGTAAGCCTATTAAGAAATATGTACTCGCTTTATGTAGGATTGTAAATGCTTGTGAGCCAGTTTAACACTTGCTTCGTTCCAAAATAATTACAAACAAACATCAACAAGTCTTTTCAAAATTTCAAACCCTTTGGTCTAAGTATGGATGCCCTTTGACAAAACCTTGATATTGATGCTTGTCCTAAGGATTTATTCTTAGAGACTTCTAAATATTTTGGTTTACATCTCAAGCCATACTTCCCAAAGTTAACCTAGGTAACTATGCCCCTAACTTCATCCTTTTTCAAAAAATGGACTTTGTGGAATGAATGATGTTTCTGGCATAGACATTTAGTTTGAAACTTAAGCAAGACAAAGTGTTTGTGGTAAAAAGAAACTCATTTAAGCAAAATAAATTGAAAATTTGAACCCCACATGACCATTTGGCATCTAATCGCTCTTGTTGAACAACCAAACCTTACGCCTGTAAGATAGGGTTAAACCAGTCCTAGCCTAGATAAAGTGATAGCCAACACTTATAAGCTACAAACCACATCCAAACAAGAGAATACAAACAATGAGAGCAATAAACAAAATGCATTCAAATCAAACACCCCCCATTGAAGTTGATTCCTTCCCTTGTCTCTCCTATTTCTCATTTTGCAAACTTTTCCCTCATATTTTTTATTTTACTTGTGCAAATACCTGCAAATTGTAAGTAGAAAGTTGGAGACAAAATGGCTATTAAGGAAAAAATGGGAGAGGAAGGCTGCTTTTATAGACAACCCTTTGAATGGGAGATTAATCCTCTAGAAAGATTTCAAGATCAACATATGAGAATCCATGAGAGGGAGGTTATGAAATGGACGATCAAGATCAAGTTTCTAGAAAGATGCCAAGATCAACAATGGAGGATTTATGCACCCAGAATATGCTATTCATGGGAGGATTATGATGTCGACAGCTATGACATAAATAAAGGCCATGATAGAGATTAATGAGCAAGGTATCTTTGACCAAAAGGGAGGCATAAATTATTTATTCAAGAAAAAGGGAAAAAGGAGGAGATGGACAAGTGGAGGATAAATAATTCATTTGAATTATTAATTTGAAGAAAAAGAGAAATGAGCATTTAATTAAATGGGGAGAGATGGAAATTAGGCATCAAATAATTAATTTGAATTAATTATTTAATGGGGAGAGGAATGACACATAATTAAATAATCTTGATAATTATTTAATTATAGAAGAATGAAAAGGTCGATTGCATAGAAAAATAATAATTGACTATAGATAAACGATAAAAGATAAATAATTAAATAAATAATTATTTATTTAATTATTGAAGAAAGGAAGTGTTAGTGTATGGGGCCCCAGCTCTGGTTAAGTAATTCCTCGCTAAGTGCTCACGGGTCACCTAGTTCTAGTCTCCTCGGGCCCCTTGGTAACGGAGGGGCGCATCAAGGCCAGCCGGTCAATGCTAAAGTTTAATAAAGCATCGCAGCTTATAGGGGGTCAAGCACCGATTCCCGCAGCCTAAAAAAAAAAGAAAGGAAGTGTTAGTGACACAATTAATTTATTTAATTGATCATGATAGAATAAAAATTAGAAAGTGAATTAATTAAATAATTAATAATTAAAATTATTTAATTAATAGAGGAATGCGATCAAGAATAATCAAACAATTAGAGTTATTCAATTATCAGAGGACAAGGACCAAGAAAAATGACGCTCGCAAACTTGGACATTTTTCAGTGTCTACATTTTTCCCCTCTTTGACATAATTCATTTCATCGTGTTGTGTCAAAGAAATTCAATCAAAAGATGCCTCAGCATGCCCTAGTGAAGTCAGGGTATGGGTATGCCCCCTCGGGAAAATTTTACAAATTTTCAAGAGGTTTCAAAAAAATTGGAAAATTGTCTTGATAAGACAAGTTGATAGTTAGGAATATGATGGTGAAGATGAGATGGATTTTCAAGATCAATAAATGGGTCAAATTTGAGCTCAAAGGCATCAAAAGGTGCACCTAATAGACAAGCCCAGTGCAAAACCCTAACTTTGAACCTGTAAATAGCAATTTGAGTTTGAAAAAGGGTCATTTGCACATTCTAAATTTAGAAATTGTGAGAGCTTAGAGTGCTTTAGTTACAGAGATATCACCTATTCTAAAGGTTTCCCACCACACACACTGCATCTAGAGGTACTGATGACCTAAGGGAGTGCCCACTCTGGTATGTACTAGCAACCCATCTTTTAATTTTTTTCATTTTGTGTGCATTTAGGTTAGGAAACAATTTAGCAAGAAATTGCATCACAAAATTTTGGAGTATAATTGAATGCACATTAGCCGCATTCGATAAGTGGTTCACCAAAAACATCTCGGCATGATGCAATTGTAGTAGGGGTGGGGCATAAGAGTTTGTGGTGTGACAAATAAATTTGTGTGATGCAAATGTATTTTTGAGTTACATATGTGGTCGAGAATGATGCAAACGACTGGTTGCAATGCATGTGCAATATGAAATGACGCATGTGTTGGGCGAGTGACATAATTGTAGTTGTGAGCCAGTGAATAATATGAGTGATGCATTTGACAAAACTGAGATGCAATTGCCTAGTTAAAAAGAATGCCCCAAACTAGGAAATTTTGACTTGGTCAACTTAGGTTCAATAGGTCAACTAAGGTTCATGGATTGACATTATTGGTCAAGTTTGATGATTTTAGGTGTGTCTACCTCCTATTTATACTCGAGATTCAAGACTAGATTTTTTTCGACTGCAAGACTAGTTGAGCAAGGCAGAGAGATAGTCATTGTTGGGGCTTAGTTTATTTTATGTTACATATATGCCTGTGATTAGGGAAAATAGAACAATGTTGATATCAATGGTGGAGCGGTTGCACTTTGAGATGAGTAGATTCCATTTACCAACAAAGGAGGCAACTGTCACCCTAGAGGATGTTTACAAGATACGACGGCTACTGATACACAGTGAGCGAGTATGATATGACCCTGTGTGAGGGCTAGAGGAATTGAATGAGTACTACAAGTGCAACGATGATGCAAAGCTTGGCATCCATGGGTATGATATTAGATGGGAGACCCTAGCAGATACATATGACATATTCGATTGTGTTCTATGTGCATTGATAGCAGGAGTTTTGATTCCTAACCGCGGGGGGCATGGTTTCCCGATAGGCTGGGGGAAGATGCTCAGATCGATGGTTGGCTTGGGTACAGTATACGCGTGGGGGCCATGTCTATTGGCCATTCTCTACTTTTAGCTTCATGATATCACTTACAGAAGAGGATAGAGTCTAAGCCGCAATGTTACATTGTTGACAATTTGGGCTTGGGAGCACATAGCAGTGTTCTGACCTCCAATGGTCTAACAGCTAGCGGGAAGTGCTCCATATTCTTATATGTACCAGGTGGATTTGAAGCAGACACATTTTGGTGATGTTTGGTATTGGAGGCATGGTCTAGACACATTTTCAGCTTCATTTGGAGACCATATAGGACTTGTCAATTATGGATTGATGAGGATGACCACATGCCATGGTGTCGACAGCTGAGATATCTGATTGCATAGACAATGTAATCACAACATATCATTAAGATGTATCTCTTGGAGAGGGTTCGGAGACAATTTATGGAGAGACAGGATGTTCTAATTGGGACAACAAAGTATGGATTGTCCTCCTGTGAGGTGCATCCCTGGGGACCTCAAATTATGGTCACGACAACAAACCAAGAGATTGATGCCTTGCAGGAATTATATTGGGATTGGAGAGGAGGGGACATAGATGCAAGGATGATGGTAGAGTATGATGACTGGTGGTTGATACACAAACATATTCTGCTTACAGATCCACAGTAGCTAGCACCAATAGAGTGCAGAGGCAGGGGCCCGAGAGGTCGATGAGGAGATTAGGGGAGGAGGGGTGGAGGGAGAGGATATGGTGAACGAGGAGATAGAGGAGGATGGGGAGATGATGGAGGAGATGGATGGGGAGGATGGGGAGGAGACCGTCATAGGAGGAGGAGGGATAGAGGGTGGCAGGTGATGGATCAACTACCACCTATTAGGGAGGAGGCATAGATCGAAAAGGATCAATCAGAGGTGAGGGAAGTGGTGGAGGCGATAGTGTAGGTGGGAGCATAGCATGCAGAGGTACCACAATAGAGGTGACACAGCCAAAGGTAATGGAGGTTGAGACTAGGGGAGAGGGTGAACAGGAGGAGCAAGAAGGAGGAGAGGAGGAGGCTGAGATGGATGAGGTATAGAGAGTTCTCTGTGAGAGGATTATCATGGGAGTTGAGGAGGAGGAGGACACCTAAGAAGATGATGGAACTACCGATCAGTGGATAGCCATGTTATAGGAATGTGTGTAGGAATTAGAGGTAGAGTTGAGGATAGTGATTGTTGAGAGAGACAGCCTTAAGGCTGAGAGGGATACTTTCCAAGTGGAGAGGGACCTAGCAGTTATTAGCCGACAATAGACTAACCAGCACGTGATTGATTTTATAGCGACATGCATTGGGTCAGTGGTTGATGTTGCATTTGAGTATTCCCATGCCAGCAAGACCAGACAGTATTATAGAGATTTATATGAGTGGTACCTCTAGAGAGCAGGGAACCCTCCTTTTCAAATATTGAAAATGGTTCATAGGGCAGATCACATAGTAGGGCACACAACCAACAGACATAGAGTAGGTCTAAGGGTGAGACTTTGGATGTTAGATGGAGCACACCATATGATAGACCTCCTTCCATAGAGCACAAGTCCAAGGATTCACCATGCAGAGAGGATAGAGATGCCCTAGGGACAAGTGAGTAGGGCAATTCAGGCTACGGCCCCTTTCCTATTTATTCTACTATATGGACACTAATATTTTTTATTATTGAGCCTGTGAGCTCCATTGTTATTAGAAATGAAACATTATGACATTGTACCTAAGACACATGATTTTTTAAGCGATATATGTGATATGATTTTGGTGGTGATCAATCATATGCATTGTCATGTGTTTATGTTTATGATGATGACATGTTATGGGTGATCATATTGTGAGTTTGGTGTT
Source organism: Sequoia sempervirens (assembly GCA_007258455.2). NCBI lineage: Eukaryota > Viridiplantae > Streptophyta > Pinopsida > Cupressales > Cupressaceae > Sequoia > Sequoia sempervirens. The sequence continues at coordinate 6,870 of VDFB02344466.1, read as the reverse complement.
TATTGATGCATTCTATATGATCATGTGATGGTTTAGTATGCTTGTATGATTATTCTTTTATGACTATGTTATGAATTTTTATGCTTTCTATGACGTGTATGGATGGAAAATGCAATATGGATCACCTAATTTGATAGATGCAATGCGATATGGTGATGTGATACATTTACGATTATGGATGTTTTATCAACATTTATGCTTTTTATGATGTGTATGGATGCATTTTATATGATGGTGTATGTTTATTATGAGTGATGAATGCAATGGAAACAACCTAATTTGACAACTGCAATGTGATGGAATGTTTAGGTTATCATGACATGTATGGATGATGACCTAATGTTATGAATGTAATGTAATATGTAGATGTAATTTAATGTTAATGTAATGAAATTTGAACACAAATTAATGCAAAATGTGATGTGTAATGTGATATACCATGTTATTATTACTAGGATGTATTGTGTATAGAATGCAATGTGATGTGAAATGCAATATTTATGTGATGTGATGAATCATGATGTAAAATGCAATATTATATGAAATGTAATGCAAATGGATTATGATGTAAAATGCAATATGATATGGAATGCAATGCTATGTGATACCATAATGCAATGATGATGCTAAGATGATGATAAAATTCTAATTCTATATGGATGATTTCTCTATTTTTGTATTTTATTATGCAAATATATGTGAGCTAATATGATAAAAATGCCTTCTCAGATGCTTTATAACATGATTATGTATGCAATATTTTTTTGTGTATCATAGGACTCTATCAAGATGTAGACAGAAGAAATGTTAGCACAAAAGATATGGACGTTAGTGTGGGAGAAGGGAAAGGAGATTGAGATGGAAAGATAGACAGGAAATGACAAGGTGCCAACTTTCATACTTTTATATTTATCATCATCGAGTTTCAAAAGTTTCACAAATGGAACACAAACACCATGGTATGATATGGACGAAGGTGTGCAAGGTGACCATTTGTGAGAGACAAGTAGCCAAAAGAAAAAAGTCAATAGGAAAGGAGTTCCCCGACTCAAACTAAGGACCCAATTATCTTGGTCTTTTTGCCAAGACAAACCATAGATAGAAAACAAAGAAAAGAGGCCATGATCCATCATCATCCCTCTAAATCCCTTAATGGGACATCGTCGAGGTAACTAGTAACATGAACGAAGACCAGTCAAAAATACAAGACAAGTTCAAATCAACAAAGTGCTTGTCAATTGGTGTTTTCCAATGATACTGATAAGATTGATCAAGATGATTGATTTAGTTGACCAAGGTGACCAAATTGATTGATAGGTTGATTTAAGGATTGATTGATAAGTTAGAAAAATGTTGATCAGTTGATTTGGTTGGTTGGGCCTAGTTTTAGGAAGGATACATCCTGATTAAGGAAAGATTGGTTGACAAGGTTGACAAGATTGATTGATTTGATTGATTGTACCTAGCTTCAAGAAGGACACATCCTAAATAAGGAAAGATTGATTGACAAGATTGACTAGATTGACTGATTTTGATTGATTGATAAGGTTGAAAGGTTTTGATTGATTGATGATTATGCCTAGTTTTAGGAAGGACACATCCTGATTAAGGCAAGATGAATTGACCAAGATGACAGGGTTGATTTATTTTTTGACAAAGATTGATTGATATGACCAAGCGGTGTGATGATACCTAATTTCAGGAAAGACATATCTTGTTTAAGGCAAGAAACACATCTGATAAAGTTGACCAAGTGACCATTGTTGATAAAGCACCTAACTGCAAGAAAGACACACCCTACTTAAGGTGAATAACAAGATTGACAAAGTCTAATCTCAAAAAGGATGCATCTTGATAAAAGGAAAGAGATAGGACCGAATGAAACAAATGTCATGATGCCCCATTTTGATTGTAAGATTAATGACCAGATTGATTGATTGATGATATGACGATTGATTGAAGATAAAAGATCGTGGTTGGTTATGTTGGTTTGTTGATTCATGATTTGGTTTAAATGATGATTTCTTGTGGACCCAAAATATGACCAAACTCGACAAACCCTAAAGGACTGACCTAGGTGGCCTTAAGGGCTCATCGATTGATGGCCTTGCCTATGTTATACATGCAGAGACCTCATAGTTCGACAAAACTTGGCTTTTCCTTATTTGATAAAAGATTGAGTTATGATTTTATTTGGACAACCTAAAAGGACTGACCTAATGTCTCAGGGGCTCATTTAAGATGAGCCTTTCCTATGTAGAAAATGTGTAGAGACAATGTAGTTCAACCCTTCTAACACAAACTGAATTAGAATCATACTTAGACTCTATTTTTGGAATTTTTGAATTTTTTTGATGTTTTTTGGATTTTGAAGGTTTTCTAATATTTTTGGATTTCAATGTTTTATGATTTTTTTTGTATTTTGATGTTTTATAATTTTTTTGGATTTTGAAGGCTTTTTTTTTTTTGGATTTTGACGTTTTAAAAGGTTGATGTCATGTGTTATTTCCCAAGAAGATGGGAGTCAAGGAATTTCCCCAAATCAGGTATAGGATTATTGTATTATGCACGAGGGGAAGCGATGAATGCAAAGAGTGATCATGAAGGAAAAGGATGCTAATTTTCAGCAGTTCTCAGGCCATGGAAAGGATGGTGAGGCTTTATTATGAGCGAGTGGCGTGTGTGAATGGATGAAAGGACCAAATAGAGTAACAGTAGATAGAAGAGCATAGACTAACTACACAAGGCGCCTATTTTCCAAGTTTTCACCATGGTACTTATCCAAAGTTCCACCAAAGTGGTTTTCACTTTTAGATGAATTATTTCTCTTTACTATTTTTTTTTTTCATTTTTTTGATTTTTTTGTATCTTTTTTACTTTTTTAGGGGATACTTTGAGAATCAAGTGTAGTACTTATGAAGATGCATGTTTTTGATAGACTTGGACAATGGTTTTCATTTAGGAGTAGAAAGTTGATAATCACTAGATCCATATGATTTTGTGAGGATAAAAGGGCCCAACCAATTAGGTTCAAATTTTCTAGGTTTCTTTTGGTTTGCCTAATTCTTTGGATTTTCTTTCAGGACTAAGTCACCAATTTCAAATCTTCTAGGTCAGAATTTCTTATTATAACTATGTCAAAGGTGATTCTAATATGCTTGCAAATTTGTTAAAGAATTTTGTCTCTTTTCATCCAGTAACTCCAGCTCATGTAGACGAGATACACAATATTCTTCTTGCTTAATCAAGCCTTGCATGGAGACTTCTAGGGATGGTAACTCGACCTCTATAGGAAGTATTGCTTCAAATCCATAGACAAGGGAATATGGTGTGGCTCCTATAGGGTCACAGACACTGGTGCAATAGGAACATAAAGTAGGATTAAGTTGTAGATGCTAGTCTTGGCCATTTTTATTGACAGTCTTCTTTAATATTTTTAGGATTGTCTTATTAGATGCCTCAGCTTGGCCATTACCTTGGGGGTAATATGGAGTAGCAAAATGGTGTTGGATATGGAATTTTTCACAAAGCTCACAGACATCCTGATTCTTAAAAGGGAGACCATTATCTGTAATGATGGACTACAAGATACCATAGTAGCAAATGATGCAATTTAGGATGAACTTGGCTATCTACTTTTTAGTAATGTAGGTTAGTGGGATGGCTTCGATCCATTTTGTAAAGTGCTCAGTAGTGACAAGAATGAACTTATGTTTATTAGAAGAGGTGGGATGGATCTTTCCTACAATATCGAGTCTCCATTGAGAAAATGGCCAAGGCAAAGTAAGTGGTTGTAGCTCCTGAGATGGTGCATGTATCAGATCTTTGTGAATCTGACACTAGTGACATTTCTTCACAAAGTGATAGGAATCACATTCCATTGTAGGCCAATAATATCCCATTCTCATGAGCTTTTTAGCTAAGGTTAGACCAATAGAGTGAGCTCCACACATACCATGGTGCACCTCTTATAAGGCTATTTGTGCTTCATTTGAGTTGAGACATTGGAGGAGGCTACTATCTAGGCTAAGACGATAAAGGGTATCTCTGATGATGGAATATTTGGATGCTTTTCGAATAAAATCTTTGTGTTGGTTGAGGGACAAGTCGAGAGGGATAATCTAGTCATACAAGTAATTGTAGATGTCTTTGTACCAAGGAGATTCGAGACCAACAATTTCACACACAATTTCAATTTTGGGGACATAAAATGTAGGGATCAACAGTTGTTCTACCAAGAACTCATATTGTGAAGCATTGTTAGGAATGTCCAAGAGATATCCAATTGTAGCCATTACGTCAGTTGCTTTGTCTTAGATTCTCAGTATTTGTACAAATGTAATATTGTCAAAGTACAATCTAAAACTATCTACCATGCACTTGTAGGGTGTCAATTTCTCAGGTTTGGTGTCATAATCGTCATTGACTTGCTTAATCACTAACTAGGAATCATCGTAGACCTGAAGATCCTTGATTTTCCATTTTATTACCATTCGTAATCTTGTCAATAATGCTTTGTACTTAGCCATGTTGTTTGTGCATGGAAATGCTATTCAGAATGACTTGGGAATATAATCTCCTTGAGGTGTGATGAAAAAATGTTGGCTCCTAAACCATGACTTGTGTAGGATCCATTGAAGTATAGTTTCCATGATGTCGGTGTCTCTATTACAAAGATCAATTCATCTAGGAAATCAAATATCAAAGGATGATATGCTTTTACTGGTGCGTATGCATGTTAGTCAGCTATCACTTGTCCCTTTATCACTTTTTGATCTATTTACTCAATGTCATACTCACCTAGGACCATAACCTACTTAGCTAGTCTTCTTCTCAGAGTTGCTTTACTGAGAAGGTATTTCAGAGGATCAATTTTGGCAATCAATTTTTTTTTGTGATTTAGCATGTAGTGTCTCAATTTTTGTGTTGTAAATACCACTACTAGACATGCTCGTTCAATAGGACTATATTTCAACTCATATCTAACTAAGGTACGATTGATGTAATAAATTTATCTTTCTTTTCCATCATTGTCATTCTATGCTAATAATTCCACCGATGTCGATGTGGTTGCTATCACATATAGTATCAAATGTCTTCCATCAAGAGGAGGTATGAGAACTCATGGAGTCAATAGGTAATGCTTGATTTGGTCAAATGCTTCTTGGTATTTCTCTATCCAATTGAAGGGAATTCCTTTCCATAACAAGTATTGAAATGGATGGATCTTGTCTTCTAGCTAAACAATGAACCTACAGATTGATTGTAGTCTTCCTTGTAATGTTCTCAATTGACTAATGTTGGTTGGTGGTGGCATTTCCAAGATAGCTTTTACTTTGGTGGGATCAACTTCTATTCCTCTGCGAGAGACAATATATCCTAAGAGTTTTCCTAATTGGACCCTAAAAACACATTTTTTAGGATAAAGCCTAAGTTGATACTTTTCCAGTTGTGTGAAAATATTGTCCAATACTACTAAGTGACCATTTCATTCTAGAGACTTAGAGATAAGGTCATCAGCATAGTCTTCCATGAGTACATGCATACAATCATGAAAAATAGTTGTCATGGCTCTCTCATAGGTAGCTCTGGCATTTTTAAGCCCAAATGGCATGACATTCCAAAAAAAGGTTCCCCAAGCGCATGTGACAGTTGTCTTTGGTTGATCTTCAGTGGAAATTCATATCTAATTATAACCTAAGAATATTTCCATAACTGATAGCATTTCATACCCAGCAGTAACATCTACTATGATGTCAATGTTTGGTAAAGGAAAATCATCTTTGGGACAAGCTTTGTTGAGATCTCTGAAATCTATACACACTTTGATTTGACCATTTATTTTTGTGATGGGAATGAGGTTCGATATCCAATCTACATAATCAATTGAGTGAATGAATCCAACATTCAAGAGTTTCTTTAGTTCCACCTTGACAAGGAGTGCAATCCGGGGGTGCATTTTTCTTAACTTCTATTTATATGGCTTAGCATTTGGCAAGAGTGGCAAGTGATGCAAAACAAGTTTAGGATCCAATCCAAGAATATCAGTATATGACCATGCGAAATTGAATTTTCTTTCTAAAAAGAATGTTATGAGATCAGGCTTTTCCTTGATGATCAAATATGTTGCTAACTGTATGATTCTGGAATTGTCTTGTGTTCCAAAGTTTACTTCTTTTGTGTCTTATATAATAAATGGTGATCTCTCTCATTCTATAGGGAGGCAGTCTATTCCTCTATCCTCAGGCACCTCAAAGAGGTTTTCACCTTCGGGTACATCCTTTATTTTTAATTTTTCATGGTTAGCAGGCGCCTTTCACCTGAAGACCTATTATTATTAATTTTTATTTTTTCATTTTCACTTTTGCGACTAGAGGACAAGACGACCTCACCAAATTATGTTGCATAATTGAGTTCTATAGCAAATCCATCCTTATGATCCCCACTCTATTCCCTCACGAAGTCCCAAGAACTCAGCAATGGCTTTGTCATTCTCGAAAGTGTCCAAACTTGGTGGTTCTTGTTGATCCCAATCTATGACTTGAGGGTAGATAAGGGGTAAGCCATCATCGGTTTTTTCAAGAGTCATTGTGTAGGTAGATAAGGTCAAGAAATAAGTAGAGTAATCAGGGTCCCAAGAGGTAGAATCAATGGCTTCCCAAAAGTATTTGATCCACTCTTCTTTGTTCAAAGGAACTTTTAGATGGGGACTTGGCAAGCTTGGTAGGGGATTAATTGTAAGCATTTGGTAAAATTTTCTTTCAAGGGAAGGCTCATCAAATGTCCCAAACAATTTATCAAGGTCCATGAAAGTAGTGGAGGAGAGGGAGTCCCATTCATATTCATTGGAATCATTTTCATAGTCCCAAG
>VDFB02344465.1:166681-202283 GCA_007258455.2 Sequoia sempervirens | reverse complement strand
AAGACTCATTTTTTGGAAAGCTAGAAAGTTGGGCAAGAATGCCTTCACTTTCCTTCGCCTTCTCTAACTCTTCTGATGACTTTTCCTCTTCTTTCTCCTCTGAATCTGATTGCTGGTGTGAAGTTATTGTCACTGATTCATCAGCTGAATAGTACTCTATTTGGTGAGCCTTGCCCTTAATTTAACATTTATGACCTGGGGCCCAAGGTTCCTTGCATGTGAAACATAATTTCTTTCTTCTCAAGTCATTCAAGACCTCTTCATCCATTCTAGATAATGTCTTCTTGGTCTGATTTGTATCTTCGTGGAAATTCTTTTTATCTTTCTTTTGCTGGAAGGTCCTTGACTGAAATTATTCCTAGGGGCATCAAGCTGCATGCTCCTTGCTTTCTGTAAAGATAGTGGGTCAAATGACCCATTCCTTGTTTGGCTCCATTAGCCCCTCACTAAAAAGAACTATCAATCTCCTCTCTGTAATGTTTGGCACCATAATTGAAAGCCTCTGAATGTTTGGCACCATAATTGAAAGCCTTTGAAACTTTGAAATGTAAGTGTCAAGGGAACCATATTGCTTCAATTGAGCAAGCTCTCTAAAGTGCAATTTAGGATTTTTTTTCTCAAATTTTTGATGAGTTTATTTGTGAACTCATCATAGGTGGTGATTAAGTTGTGGCTTGGTGTAATCAAGCCATGGTACCACCACTCATGGGTTGTCCTTTCCAAATGTAGCGTGGCAAACTTGATTGTCTCATCCTTCGGCATAGGTCTAAGTGCCAAATAGTTGTCCAACTTCTATACCCACACTCTAGCAGTGCATTTGTCACTTCCATCAAAATGTGCCAATGTCACCTTACCCAGTGCTTGGTGATAATGTCTTTGAATTGCTGGTCCTCTGTTACCAACTCTACCACCTCCTCTCTTCTTCCTTTGATTCAGAAATTCATTCAGTGATAAATGGTTCTTAATCTCATCAGGTAGTGTAGCATACTCTACATAACCAGCCCTCACCTCATCTACCAAAGGAAATTGAACCTCTGGAGCAATTTGTACCTCCTTTCTGTGTGTAAAAGAATGCTGAAGTGGTCTAGGGATGAACCCTGATATTGCTGCAATTGTGCATCCATTACTATTCTGCTAGTTTGTAGAACTTGATTCACCATTTTCCATTTGAGTACCCTGTGGGATATTTTGAGCTCCTTGTGGCAAATTTTGATCGAGTTTTGCTAACATTTGGGACATCATATCTATCATTGCATCAAATTTTCTCTCAGCTGTAGTGTTGGGACTAACTGAACCAACTCTTCCGTTATCTCTATTTGCCATGATCTTGGGTGGGCTGTTTGTTATGGAATGTGAAGAACTGTCACTGTCACTAATTCAACCCCCTTGCATCTTCCGTCCTTCTGAAAAAGGATCAAAGACTGCAGTTTGTGGGTTTTGTTGCACTATCTTTCTTTGTTATCTTGTATAATATCTTAATTCCCTGACACTCATAGATGATACTGCAACCGCAACAATGCATTAAAAGCACAGGTTGATAGGAAGACCAGCTCTGATACCACTATAATAACCACCTCTATAGACTTGCAAATAAAGGTTTACAGTTGTTACAAGATCTGCTATAAAATTTCAACATTCATTCATCTGCTGTTACAAGAATCCAGTAGAATAACATTCATAAGATGTAAATACATGAAACATAGATGCATGTGACACTCCCATATGAGAAATACATTGGATATGGTGACGAGGCTGATTATTGCCGGTTTGAAACTGAATGTAGGAGCTATAGCAGGGCTGCTATTCACTAGTTGCAGGTCAAGACAGCCAAGAACAACCAAAATCCATCTCCCAACAAGCATATGATTCCACACAACAGTTCAGATCAGCAATGCACTAACCTAGATAATCTCCAAACAACCTTAGTTTGCCAAGAAAGGATAGGGACGGGTCTGTCATAAGTTTTCAGTCCTTACCCAGAACTGTACGGCTTCCATATATACTCACAATCACCACAATACACTCTAAACTACTGCAACAAACTTCAGAACTATCCAACACCACCCAACAGCTAATGAAAATGCACCAAATACACCCAATAATGCTCAGACCCAGCAAAGGATGACCTGTATGGCCTGGTATAGTAGTACAACCCTTCAAAACTCACACCAAACTTGGAAAACCAACACTTGAACCCCTGTAATAATTTTTCCAAACTTAGGCCCAACAAACAAAATGAAATACGTGTCATAAAGGCAGTGATTTGCTTCCTAATTCCCACATCAAGGTTCCAGGTATCCTGTGTTTGGTATGACTTGCTTAGAAAATGTAATATCCCCTTCTAATTAACCTTCCGTGATTCAGTGGATTAGCCTATTACGTCGACCCTCGTAGGCTAATGGTTTTGGTTAGAGGGTCACCTGTTTGGGCATCTGGTTGGTAAAATGCAGTGTTGGTATCCAGAGTATGGTGACGTGGTGAAATTGCGCATTTGGCGTGTTATGGGAGCTTAAAATATTGATCTTCACCATTATTTCACCTTCTCAGGCTTTGGGGACCATGTGTCTATTAGTTCAGGGGGGCATTTTCTATTTCTCAGTTACTATTCATCATTAAAGTGAAAAAAATACATAACTTAAATGAATAGTGATTTTTAATGAATAGTGTTTTTCAAAGTGAAATTATAAAAGAGCTTGAGAAAAGTCGACTTTTTCATGTTATGAGTTATTTTGTTTGCTTGAGCTTGTGAAGTGGAGATTGTGGAAGAGAGAAACTAGGGTTTCTTGATTTCAGCAGTGGGGAAGTCTGGTTGGGCTTCGTTTCTTCGAATTTGTGCTTCTTGAAGGTGTGAAAGACCACTTTAAAGATGCAGATCTGAGTAAGTGATTCGTTTGGAGCTACATTTTGCTGATTACACATTGTTGGAGTCATTTCTTGGAAGGGTTGGTGTTGCTAGTGCCTCCATTTGCATTTTAGAAGAAGTTGCTTGCCTTTTTGAAGATTGTTGGAGCTGATCCATTCACCTACAGCCAGCCGCCTTGAGTTGAGGGTTTCTTCATCATCAAGTAAGGAAGACGCCTTTCCTTTGTGGCTGCATTCTTTCCTAAAGTGGGCGCCCTCATCACTAGAGGCTATTCCAACAAGATTTCGGTAGGAGAAGTTCGTAAGTCAATTTGTATGAGCATTTTTATATGGACGGGTACTGTAGCAAACACTATTCACAGTGTTGTTTTGGCTGTAAGTAATTATATGGATGTAAATTGTATCTTGTTTCGAAATGTATGAAAGCTATTGCGACTTAGGCACTCTCTCATGTAATGAAAAAGCCTCTTAACTTCATATCAAGTTTCTTTTTAAAATTATCATTGAAGTCTAGTTTATTTGAGTACTCTATAAGCATTTGCTTGTAAAAAAAAATCATTAGTATCATTGGCATCAAACTTCAAAAACACAAAACAAGAAAAGCAGGATATAAACCAAAAATCAGACCTACAAACCAAGTGAAATCATCGCAGCAGTGAGCTCGGCTCATCACAGAAAAAGTGCCAACAACATTAACCATTGTGATGAGCCCTGCTGGCTCTCAACTCAAACCCCAATATTTCTTAAGTCGTTTTAGTGTTATTTAGTTTTTTAGAGAAAGTTTGATAGACAGAAGAGAAGGGGCGCAGCATATAAAAGCTTATAAACTGAAATACAGAGCAATTTCTTACAGAATGGAGATGCAGAAGCTGTTATTTTATTGAAACAATGAGATCATGAATGATAGACATACCGAAATGTTTCCAGTTATTTTATTTAAAACAGTAGCCAGCTCGCCAGCCAAGAATGCTGAGAAACTGACAATAATGGACGCCAAGCCTCCAGATCTAAGTTCTCCTGCCTCGAAACTAGATACAAGACTCTAAAAATGCTAGACGCCAAAGATGGAAGACAAAAGGCAACCCAAAAGAAGGCGTTTCATCCAAACCCTTCACACGCCTCTCTAGAATGCACAAAACCCAATGTAAACCGTACGGCCAAGAAAAGAATGAGTATTATCCCTGCTAGAAGCCACTGAATCTGAAGAAGGAGGTGCCACAAGGAGGAAACCCTTTCTTAATGCAATCAACAGTAAATCTCAATATATATTCTCTGTTTGAATCATGTAGAACCTCTGAATGAAGCTCTCAACTGCACTGATTCAATTGATCTTTCACAATCTCAAGAGTGCTCAACACTGAAGAGGTATCGTTCTTCAATGGAAGATTGTTCAAACCCTGATCACAAGAGAATGCATAGGAAAAGCACAAGGCAAAGTCGAAATTCTCAAAAGGTGAGTTTCTCATTGCCAAAAATTGCCTTATATGCAAAAGGCACGAATTCCAAGAAAGATATGCCATTTCTCATATTTTAATCTTTTAAATAATATTTAAGTCATTTCAATAGTATTTGACTTAAATACTTGGGCGCACTTTATCAATTTAAGTGATTAAAATATTAAATCACTTTTAGAGAATATTTAAGTGATTTAAAAATATAAAGTCAATTTGACTTTATAATTAAATATTAAATCAATTAATATTTAAATCACTTAAAAACCCATAACTCACTCAAAACACCATATAATCGTTAGTGAGGAGTTGTGGAGCTCACTTGCGCCCAGCGCCTGTGAACCAACCACTGGGCTCTGAAAACCAGAATGATCAGACTCTCCAGAAAGTACCATTGACCCTCTAACTAATCCGGCTAGTCCACAAGGGTCCAATAAAGGGCTAACATACTGTTCCCGAGAACTGACTAGAACGGGGACATCACAGTCCGCCCTCCCTGAATTTGCTTGTCCACAAGCAAACTCAAAGCCGGATGTTGAAGAATACTGTCACTCTCCCAAGTAGCATACTCGGTCGGTAGATCTTTCCACTTTACCAAGTATTCCCTGATAACCCGCCTCCGAAGATGACGCTCTCTGGAATCTAGAATGGCCTCAGGTATCAAAATCAATTTCCCCTCATCATCCAAGGGTGGTAAATCAATAGAAGGTGTTACCTGTTGTCCAAATGCCACTGACTATACTCCGAGGCAAACCGTGCAGCCTGAATACCTCTTGGAAGAACAAATCTGCCACCTGGGTAGCCGTGTGTGTAGTAGTGATTGCGAAGAAGTGTGCATACTTCGTCAATTGATCTACCACCACGAAAATGCTGTCCTTCCCTTGAGCTTTTGGAAAGCCCGTAATGAAGTCCATGGACAAACAATCCCACTTCCTCTCAGGAATAGGAAGCGGCTGGAGTAAACCTGCAGGGTATGTATGCTCTTGCTTGTTCTGCGACAAACAAGACATTCCCTGACATACTGGAGAACATAAGACTTGAGACCCTTCCAAGAGAATCTCTCCCGAACCTGCCTGTAGGTCTTAAAGTAACCGGGATGTCCTGCCATGGGTGAATCATGGAATGACCTCAATACTCTGTCCCTCATCTCAGAACCTGGGACTAGTAAAATCCTCCCTTTGTAAATGATAAGATCATCTACAAGTGAATACCTGTCATCCTGTACTATTCCATCTACTATGCTAGAAGCCCATGGGTCCTTAGCATACTCTGCTACTATCAGATGTCTCCAGTCCTCTGAAACCGGTGTAATAGAGCTCAAGTGAGGATGGCGAGATAAAGCATTAGCAACCACATTCTGAGTGCCCTTGACATAGGAGATGTCAAAATCGTAGGACTGAAGCTTGCTGACCCATTTCTGTTGCCTTTCGTTAAGATCTCGCTGCCCAAGAAAATGTTTCAGACTATTATGATCGGTTTTAACAGTGAATTTGCTACCAATCAAGTACTGCCTGAATTTGGCCATGGCATGCATGATGGCCAACATTTCCTTATCATAGATACTGTAGCTCCGTTCAAGACCTCTTAGCTTCCGGCTCTCGAAAGCTATAGGGTGTCGATCCTGCATGATAATTGCACCAATACCCTCACCATTGGCATCACAATGTAACTCGAAAGGTTTGGTGAAGTCCAGTAGAGCCAAAACTGGACATGTGGTCATGAGAAGTTTGAACTTCTCAAAGCACGCCTGTGCTAGTGGTGTCCACACAAAAGCACCTTTCTTAGTCAAATCAGTTAGTGGCGCAGCATGCCGCGAGAATCCACTAACGAACCGATGATAGAAAGCACACAATCCTACAAAACCCCTGAGCTGTGTCAATGTCTCAGGTGTAGGCCAATCGATGATGGCTCGAACTTTCTCTGGATCCATGTTGACTCCTGCACCGCTGATGATGTGTCCCAGATATAAAAGCTCTGCCATGCCTAAAGCACACTCAGACTCCTTGGCGTACAAGGACTCCCTGTCAAGTATACTCAGTACCTCATCCAAGTGAACCATGTGTTCCTCCCATGATTTGCTATAAACCAGGATGTCGTCGAAGAACACCAATACAAATTTCCTCAAGTGAGGATGGAAAACCCTGCTCATAGTAGATTGAAATGTGGCTGGAGCATTGGTTAAACCGAATGGCATAACCAAGAAATCATAGTGTCCACAGTGACATCTGAATGTAGTTTTCTCTATGTCCTCTCGGACTTTGATCTGATGATAACCTGTTCTCAAATCAATCTTTGAGAAGTAGCAAGCTCCATGAAGCTCGTCTATCAACTCATCTATCCGTGGGATAGGATACCTGTTCTTTATAGTTTTCCTGTTGAGCATTCTGTAGTCAATACACATTCTGAGTGTACCATCCTTTTTCTTCACCAAAACAACTGATGAAGCAAAGGGTGACTTACTCGGCCTAATGTGCCCCATAGCTAAAAGCTCCTTAATAGTTTTCTCAATGTCATCTTTCAAACGCTTGGGGTTCCGGTAAGGAGTAATCATGATCGGTTTCGTGCCCTCATCCAGCTCTATAATATGCTCAATACCTCTATCAGGAGGTCTGCCTGGTGGAATTGCACTGAAAACCTTCACATGTTTGATTCGAAGTTCCTGCACATCAGGATGGTAAGAAGAAGCTTGCTGCTCCAACTGTGAAGGCATTAGCTTGCACTCAACAACCCACTCTACCATATCTTGATGAATCAAACGTTCCATTCTTCGAAGTGAAATCTCTCTAAGGTTGCTGTCCTTGATGGCTTTTAGAATATGATTTGTGCCATCTATGCTGAATTTCATCTCCATGTCACGCAAATTAAGCGTGAACTCTCCTATTGCATGAAGCCACTTCATGCCAAGAACTATATTCGTTCCTCCCATGTTCACAACATAAAAATCTGCCTTAAACTCGAAATTGTTGAGTTTCAAAGGCAAGTCAGGTATCATCCTATCGTAGTTGAGAGTGTATCCATCTGCAACCTTCACACGTATGCCTTCAAACTGCTGAGTTTGAATTCCCCGTTTCTCCACTAACCGTGAATCGATGAAGTTTTGGGTTGCACCTGTATCTAGAAGAGATATGACCCTTTGACCAGCTAGGATCCCACGGAGTCTGAAAGATCTCTCTCTCTGCATGCTGGACATATGAGCCTCCTGTAATTCTGTTTCTATTACAATTTTTGCCTCGTTTTCTGTTTCTTCTCCATCTGTATCATAGATTGGAGCTTGCTGATCAGAAAAATCAGTCAACGCTTCTCCCTCATAAAACCACTCCATGTGCCTGTTTTGCCTTTTAGGTTTGAGGGGATAGTGATGATTAAAGTCATACGGACCCTTGCAGTAAAAACAAAGTTTTCTTCTTCGTAAATCGTTCATTGTTTCTCGATCTAAAGGGGCTGCAAATTTCTTCTTTTGATCTGCATTATCAGCCTTCTTCGGATCTGATTTGTTCTCTGTGTAGGAGGTAGTTTTTTTCGAGCCAAATGGCTTACGAGGTGTAGATAGCTCCATGCTACGAGCTTTCCTCATGGCCTCCTGTAAAGTAGGTGGATCAAATGCTTTTATCCAACCTTTCATGGGCTCGAAAAGACCCTCAATGAACAATATGATCAGCCTTCTCTCTGAGATTCCTGTCACCATCACAGATAGTCTTTGGAACTCTCCAATGTACGATTCCAAGCTACCTAACTGTTTTAGTTGTGCCAAATCTCTGAAGAATAGCTCAGGATCACGTCTATCAAATCTCTCTACCAGTCTATCAGTAAACTCCTGGTACGAGGTAATCCTGTCATGGTGAAGAGTAGCCATGCCATGAATCCACCAGTCATGTGCCATGCCATCAAGGTGAAGTGCTGCAAATCGAATGGCATCTTCCTCAGGCATGGGACGTAGTGTCAAGAATGTGTCAAGCTTACTGACCCAAGCACGTGCTGTAACTCTACCACTGCCATCAAAGTTCGCCAAAGTAAGCTTATTGGTAGCCTGTCTAAGATCATTCTGCTTGTGTCTAGGCCTCCTGTCATTTCTGCTTCTGGTGTGTTCTCTCTTCTGGCTCATGAATCTATCGAAGTTAAGGTGCTCCTTAACTCTCGGTGGCAATGCATCCCATTCATCGTGCATAACCATGATGTTATCTGCAAAATTTATTTCACCACCCTGTTCAACTTCGTCCTCTTCCTCAGCATCATTTCTGGTAAAAGTAGGACATGTAGCTCTCTCAAAGGTGCGTGCTGGAGCTATGACTCTCTGAGGCTCTCTGTGAATACTGCCTTCCAGATCTCGATCCAGATTCTGAGCTCTATTCATTGTCAAATTTTAGACATTTGTGCTGAGTTGTTGGAGAATAGTCGCCACCTGTTCTTGGCCTGCAACCATGCCTCTGAGCA
This sequence comes from Sequoia sempervirens, assembly GCA_007258455.2. Classification (NCBI taxonomy): domain Eukaryota; kingdom Viridiplantae; phylum Streptophyta; class Pinopsida; order Cupressales; family Cupressaceae; genus Sequoia; species Sequoia sempervirens. Next base: position 193,539 of record VDFB02344465.1, on the reverse strand, counting down.
CATCTCTAGCTTCTCTGTCCTCATCATCAAGATGATTCCTGCGAGAACCTTCAGCATCCCTTTCAGCCATGTTATCAAAGCCTAATTCTTCTTCCTGTTCGTCAAATGGAAATGCTGAAAAAGGTTCAAAAGTACTTCTCTGCAACTAGGACCCCTGCGTGAGTAGTACCTGTCAAACCTATTCTTGTGAGGCCGCATAAAGGCTGCTAACCCTGCAGGCTGGCAGGATCAGAGCTTTGATACCACTATGATGAGCCCTGTTGGCTCTCAACTCAAACCCCAATATTTCTTTAGTCTTTTTAGTGTTATTTAGTTTTTTAGAGAAAGTTTGATAGACAGAAGAGAAGAGGCGCAGCATATAAAAGCTTATAAACTGAAATACAGAGCAATTTCTTACAGAATGGAGATGCATAAGCTGTTATTTTATTGAAACAATGAGATCATGAATGATAGACATACCAGAATGTTTCCAGTTATTTTATTTAAAATAGTAGCCAGCTCGCCAACCAAGAATGCTGAGAAACTGACAATAATGGACGCCAAGCCTCCATATCTAAGTTCTCCTGCCTCGAAACTGGATACAAGACTCTGAAAATGCTAGACGCCAAGGATGGAAGACAAAAGGCAACCCAAAAGAAGGCGTTTCATCCAAACCCTTCACACGCCTCTCTAGAATGCACAAAACCCAATGTAACTGTACGGCCAAGAAAAGAATGAGTATTATCCCTGCTGGAAGCCACTGAATTTGAAGAAGGAGGTGCCACAAAGAGGAAACCCTTTCTTAATGCAATCAATAGTAAATCTCAATATATATTCTTTGTCTGAATCATGTAGAACCTCTGAATGAAGCTCTCAACTGCACTGATTCGATTGATCCTTCACAATCTCAAGAGTGCTCAACACTGAAGAGGTATCATTCTTCAATGGAAGATTGTTCAAACCCTGATCACAGGAGAATGCACAGGAAATAGCACAAGGCAAAGTCGAAATTCTCAAAAGGTGAGTTTCTCATTGCCAAAAATTGCCTTATATGCAAAAGGCACGAATTCCAAGAAAGATACGCCATTTCTCATATTTTAATCTTTTAAATAATATTTAAGTCATTTCAATAGTATTTGACTTAAATACTTGGGCGCACTTTATCAATTTAAGTGATTAAAATATTAAATCACTTTTAGAGAATATTTAAGTGATTTAAAAATATAAAGTCAATTTGACTTTATAATTAAATATTAAATCAATTAATATTTAAATCACTTAAAAACCCATAACTCACTCAAAACACCATATAATCCTGTGCCGTCAGAAGCTGTCGACTCCTGCACTGCCAACGCCTGCTGTGAACCAACCACTGGGCTCTGAAAACCAGAACGATCAAACTCTCCAGAAAGTACCACTAACCCTCTAACCAATCTGGCTAGCCCACAAGGGTCCAATAAAGGGCTAACACATTGTTCCCGAGAACTGACTAGAATGGGGACATCACAACCATCAAGAAACTCTTCAAAAGGGGGTGCTCTATCATAAGGAACACAAAATTCAAATAACTCCTACCCAGATGAATTTCAAACCTTATCACAACTCTCCTAGCGATCATGAAGGGTACGATCCTTCCTAGAGAATGGTATGACCAGTAACAAACCCTCAAAAGAGCACTTCAAAGTCACACCCAAACACTTTGAAGGATTAGCAAATATTATTTCCCAAAATCTGCACATCAAAATACCATAAAATCTCTATTGCTTGAAACCCTTGTTTGAAACTCAGTGAATAACAATGGTGATCCTTGAGTAGAATCACTCCAACCAATTAGGGATCATCTTCCAGACTCGAAACCAGTAATCGAATGAGGGTTTTCGTCCTCAATTAATCCTTGGAAGAACTTGCAAGTTCAATCGACAACATTTTGAAATGTGTACTTTTTGTATATCTGAAATGAGAGCCCAAACCTCTTTTTGTAGTTTTTTGGAGGGAAAAGAGCGATTTAAAAATTTAAAATAATTCATTTTTCCCTCAAATGTATTTTTTAACAAATTTAAATAAACTTCGTGTACAAATACCCCTCACAATTCCCTAGGCGTCTACTTTGAGGGGGACATAAAGTAACTTTATAAATTATAACATTTAAGTGAATAATTTAACATTAAACATTAAAAACTTAAGCGTTTAAAATACTCCACTTGAGTTGTAGAAAGCACCACCAAGGCACCAGAAACCAAAACTGATCATGCCATTAAGTAACTGAAGCTAAGGGATGATGATAGGTGCCAACTCGAGGACTTACTAAAAGTAGGCATGCTCTCCAAGAAGTTTGAAGAACAACCTAGGAGGTCAAAACCACTTCTAAAAGTGTCACTGCAATCTGTCACCAAGTGAGCTCAATGCTACCAACAGATGCCAAAAACAATTAAACTTTAGCTCTCCAATATCTTTGGAGTCCCCTTACCACTACCAATTAGTCTGCGAGACTTGAGAGATAGGCTAACAGTCACCATGCCGACTAGACTTGAGAGGGGGACATTATAACATGTATGGAGACATAAATTTTTATCTGCTGCTTATTTTGAAAGTATTAAGTTTATTATTAAATATTAATATTTTGACATGTAAACGGCTATCAAATTTAAGGTAAAAGGTAAGAGTTTTTGTTAACACACACCATTACAGTCCACCACTTGCTGCCATTGTAGAATGCCTCTCGACATTAATTAGTTATTTAGTATTTAATATTTACTGTTAAAAATTTAAATTTAATTTTTTAATTCTAAACTTTAAATTGTCAATATAAATAATAAATTAATAATATATTATATATATATAGATTTATTTTTAATTTCTTAATTTTGGTTTTTTAATTTTAAAGTTATTTTAAATTGATTAATTTCTATTATTCCCAAAAGCATAACTACAACGGTAGCAAAGGTAAGATTGTAATGACATAAGTGTGTAAACAAAAACTCCTTAGCTTTATTTTGATGGTCATTTACACGTCAAATTTAATATTAATATCAATGATTCCTTGTTAAGTAGTGAAAAATAAAAGAGCAGTAGTAAAAACAATAGGTTTGAACTAATAGTTAATCTCCGCTAAGCCTTGCTGCCAATTTTTCCCCAAAAAGTCTGGTTTTTTCAATAATTTAGTCTACTCAGTTTTTTGTCAACAAAGTGTGATTTAATCATGATTAATTCCTGACAAAATGTTTCTTTAGGAATTGCAAGTTTTTCACAAATTTTGAAAAAATTGCTATATGATCACCAATTAAATTGCAACTTTTGTCTATAAACTTGCAATTCAGTCAATCCTTATTTTTGACTTTTTTATTCTTATTTTTCATTGTTTCAACAATGGTTTAGGCAATGCTTTTTAAGATTTTAGTACATCCTAATTGATGAGACAAAAAAATGTCTCATCTATTAGCCAAATAAAAGCATGTATTTTGCTTAATTATGAAGTTTATCAAGATTGAATATGATGAGGAAAGTAAGGGATTTTCAATTGCAACAGTCAAAGATTTCATGATATCTTGAAAATTATGATCTGGGTTCTTGAGATTTTTGGACAGAAATTTGAAGACAAGAAGGCGAAAAAACCCATTAAATTTCACGAAAACCCAGTTCGTGGTTTGAGAAAAAACTTCACTAGTCCAATGCTCCAAAATTCTACTTCCATGCTTCGGAAATTCCGGATGCTCTGGAATTTGTTCATTCATTTGCTTCTATGCTCTGAAATTCTTGAAACTAAGTGAAGGATCATTTATGAAGAGGTTGAGCAATTTGGGTTTCTATGAGAAGTCAAGGGATAACAGTTTAGAGCATCTAGGGGGTAGTTCCAAGCATTAAGACAGGTTGTTGGGTTGTGCAAACAAATGGAGCATATCTAGGAGACAATTTTGGGTAGTTTGTGTTGACGTTATAGCAGCTTCGGGCTCATTCGTCCAGCCACGTGTCAAAACATAAAATTGCATATAGCCTATCGGCTATTTATTTTATTGAGATAATTAAAGTGAAGAGGCGCTTCACTTGGCAACATTGTAATTTCTATTTGGGCCGACACTCCTTGTAATTCGCATCATTTATTGTAATTATGTTTTTCATATGTGGCCGACCTTGCTCATGAAGAGGTGCGACCTCCTCTCCACATTGTATATATATGAGTTCATTACATTCACTCAAGCATGAAGTAAAGTGAAGTTCGTCGATCATTCTTCTATAGTTGTGCGAATTCTTCAAGGAGTGTGAATTACTTCAATTTGTGCATCAAAGTGTGGTGCTGTTTATTGGCCTTGTGATTGGCCTCATTGAAAAGAGAATTGTTGCCATCTTTTATATATATAGGAGAGATATTTGTTGCTAGGTTTTTCTCCCTCAAGTGGAGGGTTTTCCCAGGGTATCTTGCTGTGTTCTATTGTTCATGTGCTGGTTATTTTTCGTGTTTCTATTTATTGCAAATCTAATTAAATAAATAACTATGTTACACCACCGTCGGGGACGGGGGGGACGCCGGAACGGGGGGACAGGTTTCCGGGACGGGGGGACAAAGGGGCCTCAATTTGGGGACGGTGGGGGGACGGCTGTGGGGGGGCGGGGGGTGTATATACTATATACTATACATATGGTACGTAAAATGCTAGTTATGAAAAGATGTGTAAGACTATTAAGAAGTAAAATAGCAAAATTGCAAATGCCAAATTGAAATACTGAATAGTAAATACTTGAACATTGAACATTGAACAATGAACATTGAAGTTTTCAATATTGAATTACTAATGAGAAATTAGAATACTCAATACTACAGTTGTCGAATCGACAAATGGAAGATTTCTATTATATGATATCAAAAATATCTGATCATAAAGACGATTACAATGAGTAGCATGATATCAAAACAAGTACAAAATCAAAATATCAAATAATAAAAAAAGTGTTAATTTTGTTTTTAACCATGTGATTTAAGTTGCCGCCGTGGGGGACGCCTGGGCGTCCCCGGGACGCTCGGGCGTCCCCGGGACGCTCGGGGGACGCACAGGGGTCCCCCTCAGTGTCGTGGGGACGCTGGGACGTCCCTGCGTCCTCGACGACGAGCCACCAAAACTGGTGGTGCCGCTGGAAACTTGGGAACGTCGTCCCCAAGTCTCGGGGATGTCCCCGTTCCGGGAACACTCAGGATTTAGGGGGGGGGGATGCGTCCCCGGGGTACACTGATAAATAACAAGGTATCAAAGCAGGTCTATGAAAAGATTTGATCAGTTTTGCTTAAACCCTTATGTGGAAGAAAGTGAGAGATAAGAATATGTGAGATGGTCTGAATCTTCTATAGAAGCGAATCACTGGAGGGAAATACTCGTCATGTCATGGTTATTGAACCAAGACACCTTGGCCGTCCCCAAGTCTCGGGGACGTCCCCGTTCCGGGAACACTCGGGATTTAGGGGGGGGGATGCGTCCCCGGGGTACACTGATAAATAACAAGGTATCAAAGCAGGTCTATGAAAAGATCTGATCAGTTTTGCTTAAACCCTTATGTGGAAGAATGTGAGAGATAAGAATATGTGAGATGGTCTGAATCTTCTATAGAAGCGAATCACTGGAGGGAAATACTCGTCATGTCATGGTTATTGAACCAAGACACCTTGGCGCATCACATTTGAGAATCATTTATTTTTGGCGATCCTTTTGCTGGAGTTTATCGCTGCAACTTCAAGTTGGGATCATAAAAATTGTGTATTCTTTTCCTTGGCCGCCGTAGTCGGATCTTGGAGGTTATTCGAAGAAGTTAAAAGGAGGCGATATTCATTTGTGAAGAAATGCCGTGATAACTGAGCGCCCTCATGCTTGGTTCCTTGGAGATATCAACCAAGCCTACGATCTTAACTTTGAAAGATCAACCTTGAAAGGCTTATTCAAGTTAGAGATCGTCGCATTTGCCAAAAGGTTACTTCTCATCAGGTGATCACGGGTAGCGAAGGACTCCTGACCGATGACAAAGAAATCAGAGGTGGCGCCAAAATCGTCTCTCCGATCTGCCATCAGGAGACTTCTCTTGTATTCAAAGATTTCAATGATCATTCACGAGCACACACAATGCTTAGGAACGAATATTCTAGGAACGAAAATATTCTTAGTATCCTTTGTTGTGTTGAACGACGGGATTTGGAAATACGGTTTTTGTGGCTGGTTAAATCGAGCTTGGAAATATCGGCTAGAATCGAAGGCTCGGCCTGATCGAATTTCACCTTCATCAGCCGTCTTTATTTTCGCGAGATCTCTACAATCGCATCTCTGGCATCGTGTAATTTCAGGTGTTATGCTGCAATGATCATGAGTGGTCGGACATTGCTCAGTATGAGATCATTTGTCAACCCCGGTGATGTTTTTGATATGGTTGCCGTGTATTCATAGAATATGGTTGCCATGTATTCATGTCCTCGATGTTGAAGAGGAATGCTTACAGGCCGATATTCTACAGTTGCGTCTGGTTTGATATTCAGGTATTCGGATTGAAGTCTAAGGAGCATGAGGAAACCTTACAGGAGTATAGAGGGCCAGGCATGCTAGCTGAAAAGAGAAAATTCTAATTATGATGTAGGCTGAGAAGTGCTTGTCATGGAATTCTTTTTTATACCTCTGTTATACCATCAGAGCTTAGAAGTGTGACTTCTTGTTAACATCATTTGGAATCCTATGGTAATGAAGCACTTTTTAGAGGCAGATCAAAATGGTGTATTTGCCATGTCTCAAGTTTTGTATCATGGAATCTGTGTAGAGGCCTATTGCTGGTAAAATTATGTGACAGTGAGTTGTGGATGATGCTGGTGTAAGTTCTCTTGAGAAACATCACTTAGCTGAGGTCTCACTGCTATTTTAGCTACTCCTTTCGAACATTGGGTTTGATCTCGGGACAAATAAGTGCAGACCCGAAAAGCATTCTGATTTCAACAAGATAAGTATCTTATTATTGTTTATACTTTTTTTTTTTTTGAAATCTAGGGAAAAATTTCAGTCTGCAGAGTTGTGCAGATCTGATGTCGTTTATTTGATTGTGTATGTGTAGTAAAGATCGTGTTTTCTCTTGACTAGTGTTTCAACAAGTGGGATGAGACCCTTTGGAGACACCATTCATTCATTGTGAGTTGTTTCATGCTAGATTTCTGAGTGTGACTCAGAAATAAAAGGAGAACTGCAATTTCGATTGTGATTGGTTGTTCACATCGATATCATTCTCTTATGCATGGTTTGAGATAGAGCCTTGACTCTTGGAGAGGTCTGATTCTACATGCTGATTGCATAATGCATTCAAGAAATTTGTAGTTGTGTAGATTGTCTCGCTGAGTTTAGCACCTCTGAGAGCAGTAAAAGATGGAGGAAAGATATATCAGAATCAATAAAGATAAGTTTCTTTATCCCTTTATTCTGATCTCTTGATATTTTGCTATTTATAGGTTGATTCTTATATATAAACTATTAGGAAATAAGTATTTCATGTTTTGATTAATGCTCATGAATCCTTTATGTGCTATAACATTGGGATAGTGAATCTTGATACTTCTCCTTGAAGATGGTTTTATAAACTATTAGTAATCTCTCTGAAATGCTTCCAGGACGGATCAAGGAGCAAGAGGGTGATGAGAGATTGCTTAGTGAAGAAAAGCTTGAGGCATCTTGTGAGGAAGTCATGCTGACTGGAGACATGATCAAGCTTGCAGCCATGGGTCTGAGTTGATGACTGGAGACATCTCTCGAAGACAAAGAACCTATTCAGGTTGTCATTGTGATCAATTCTTCGAAGGAGAGGATTCAAGGCTCGAGTTGAGAGCATGATCGGGAAAAGGATTGAGGTCTTGAGATCTATCAATGATAGGATTTCACTTCCGATGGATTTCTTTGCAATCTCTGAGGTAGGGATCAAGAGGGAGTTCTGTGACTCACTAAGATGAAGAGAAAGTTGCAGTACTGCAAGGCCAATGATAAAATCCTTGGAAGACCTCTTCAGCTGCTAAGAACAGAATTGCACAAGATAATCTATCTGGATTTGACATTGGTAGCTCCGCAAACCTATTCAGAATAGAGTGATATGGGTTGAGGTCGAGGAGGACAATCCTAAACTCTCTATAGCACCAGAGGTGTGTGCTAGAAATCATTTCTCTAAGGGAAACATTGCAAGCAATCTTGGTTGAAGAGATTAGAAGGTTGATGCAAGTACTTGAAGATTCAGAGGGAGCCTACTGAACCTGAAGAAGATGGTAATCTAGTTGTTCTTGGTTCTTTATGATGATTTATTTCTTACTGGTGAAGATCACCTCATTATCAAATGCAAGGAGTTAGCTTCAGAATTTGAAATGAAGGATTTTGAATACTTCCTTGGTTTAGAAGTTGGCAGAGGTGTAATAAGATCATTTTGAGTCAAGGGAAGTATACCATTGAGATTCTAAAGAGATTCAGTATGATGGATTGCAAATCCATGTCCACACCTATGGAGACAAATTTTCAGAAGCTTAAGGAGTCTGCAGCTAGTTCAGATCTGGTGGATCCTACTATGTACAGGCAGTTGATTGGATCATTGATGTATCTAGTAAATACTAGACCAGATATTTGCTATGCAGTGAGTGCACTTAGTCAGTTCATGTGTGAACCAAGACAAATACATCTAGTTGCAGCGAAGCATATCCTAAGATACTTGCGTGGCACAGTTGGATATGGCTTGAGGTATTCTTCTGATGTGGACTTGGAGCTGCATGGATATACTGATTCCGATTGGGCAGGGTGTGTCACTGATCAGAAGAGCACCTCTGGATGTTGCTTCAGTTTGGGGTCTGTGATGATATCTTGGTGTAGCAGGAAGTAGTCTTCAGTGGCATTGAGCACTGTAGAGGCCGAGTATATTGCAGTTTGTGTGGCAGTTCGAGAAGCAGTGTGGCTTCGGAAGCTCCTTACAAGATTGTTTGGACAATCGTTGGAGCCAATTGTCATTCATTGTGATAATCAAAGTTGTGTGAAGCCTTCTGTCAACTCAGTGTTTCATGACATAACTAAACATGTTGAGATCAAATACCACTATATCAGAGATATGGTATTGAGGAAAGCAATCCAGTTGAAGTACATCAGCATTGATGAGCAAACGACAAACATTCTCACCAAGCCTCTTGCCAGAGTAAAGTTTGTGTACTTTCGAGACAAACTTGCTATCGTGGAGAATGAAGCCCTAGCTGAGAGGGAGTCTCAGTATCAGTGATCTTCTGTGATTTGCTTTAATGCATTTCTTTGTGAGAGAGATTTGAGGTGCAAGCCCTTTTTAATGCATTTTCCTCTGAGACGGAGGAATTTGAGGTGTAAGCCCTTGTTAATGAATTTCTCTTTGAGAGAGATTTGAGGTGAAATCCCTTGTTTCCACCCTCTGGGAGTAGCCATGGTGGATGTCGTGTGTGACTCCATGACAACATCATGTGAGAGTCCGTGATGATTTTTCTTGTACTTGTGCTTTTCGCCCTCTGGGAGAGCCATTGTGAACGTCACGATGAGGTGACAACATCACGTTGAGTGATGAGCACTTGTGCATACCATACATGGGTGTAGCCATGGTGGTTGATATCACGATGAGGTGATATGTTCCTTTCTCCACATATGGGAGTAGCCATAGTGGTTGACATCACGATGAGATGATGTGTCTTGTACAACTAGAAGTATTCCTCCCTAGCTGAGAGGGAGTGTTGACGTTATAGCAGCTTTGGGCTCATTCTTCCAGCCATGTGTCAAGACATTGTTGTACCCCAAATTAAAATTTTTGTTACACTTAGATATTTTGAAGAAATGAGTACAAGTCTTGTCAAATCAATCAAAAAGGTCAAAATTTGAGTGTGCATGTCTTGCATGAGGGGTTAAAACGCAAAATTTTCAAATTCTGACGATCTGGGTCTACTCAGAGCAGCTTAAACTACAAAACCCAGATCTCAGTTTTTCATCCCTAAATTTTAGGAAAACTGCTATTTTTAAATTTTTTCTAAAATTAGTAACGTTTTTTGGGTTTTTTTGGGTTTCTTTTGAAACGGATACTGGCAAACCTTTCTAAAAATAGAAAGTTGGTTTGTTAGGGTTCAAACTGATTTTAATTGGCTCAAAATACGTCCATATCAGGTTGGTGCAGTCAAAATCTCAAAATAATCAGTTTTGCCCTACTGGGTCTATTCTGCTTTTTTAGAAGCATAACAGGAGCTCCAAGGTCATCAATGGAGGTCAGTCGGCTGCCAGGCGTCAGATTCAACATTCAAAGCATTCAACAGAAGGCGAGATGATGAGCAAGCACGAAGAACGAAGAAGATGAAAAATGATGAAAATTTTCTAACACTGCCAGCCATGGGCGCCCCAAAAGAGAATAGGCGCTCATCTTTTGGGGCATTAAAAGATGAAATTAGGGTTTATGCCTCCAACCAAAGTTGTTCAGCTCTCTGCCAGCTCCGCGACGAGTCTGACGGTGCAGTCATTAGATTATCCAGTCATCGGAATTCAGCGCCGAACGGAGAGATTTCACACATAAGTCAGAGTGGAGAAAATAAGAAATATCAAAAATTTGACTTAGTGTGGAGACTTTGGGCGCCCCTGGTGAAGAAGGGTGCCCAGTTTTTTGAGGCACCTAACTCAGCTGTTAGGGTTTAAAAATGTGCTCAATCTCTTCAGTATTCAGTTGGCTTCGCCATGCCTGTTTTCGTCAGATCATTCGACTGGCCATCTTCCGACAAATTTAGATCGAAATCAAGAGTACAGAATGAAGGTTTTGAACTTGAAGATGAAAATCAGATAAAATTGGCTGTGGAAGGTTTGGACGCCCCAGGTGAGAAAAGGCGCCCAAGTTTTCAAGGGCTCAAACAGATAAATTTGCAGATGTGGCTCTAACGTGATCTCTTCTCAGTCGATTTGGCTTCCCAACGAGATATCCAGCACGTCAATCGAAGGTCGCATTCGCCAGATACGGGAAGCTGAACAGAGGGTACGGTGAGAGGTAAAACTTAAAATTCAGAAGCAAACAAGAAAAAGTGAAAAATAAACTAACTTTGGTGAACATGGGCACCCCCAGCCAAGAAGGGCGCCCAAGCTTTTGAAGGTTTAAAACTCATTATCTGATGAAGTCTCTTCCAGGAGACCCCTCCTAATATCTCGTCAGCTTCGCAACGAGCATAACCGGCAGTCAATTCGATGCCCGAAGTTCCAGATTCAATGAGATCATCTGTAGAAGAGGAGGTAATGAAGAAATTGAAGATCATAAAAATGGCTAACTCTGGACAAAATGGGCACCCCTGGAAGGAAAAGGCTCCCATGAATTCGAAGGTCGAAATGAAGTTTTTAGCCAGAGACGCCTCCAGAACAATCTTCTCAGAATCAGTCGGGCTCCGCGATGAATCTTTCAGCTCGTCCATCACATCAATCTGCAAGCCGGAAATCAAAGGCGAAGTAGGAGGTCAAAATGAAGAAAAGTTGAAAATATCAAAAATTTGGCTAACACTGCTTAAAGTGGGCGCCCCTGGTGAAGAAGGGCGCCCAACTTCTCATGCCTTAAAATTTCCAAGATTTTCAAAGTTTTCAAAATTACAAGGAAGATGGCGTCCAAAGTTCAAGGAACTGAGATTTTAGGGTTTTGGAAATAAAAGCAAAAGAAAGCAAAGTAAAAAACAAAACCCTAAGTCTATTTAACACCTCTCTTTCATGTAATTTTCATTATTTTTGCAGCTAGCATTCAAAGGAGAAAGTTGGAGCAGTAAGTTTGGAGAAAATTTTCAAGATTCAAGAGCTCAGTTTGCTGGTTATTCATCAAATTTTTCAGACCAGTAACATAAACCCTTGCTTTTTCATGCTTTTTCATCCAAAAGATCAAGTTTTTCAAGGAGAAGGCCAAAGTTTTTCAAATTTTCAGCCATCTGGGTTTTTTCACTTCATTCTTCTGAAGAAATTTTCAAGAACTTCATCAAGTTGCAGCAGCTGCTTTTATTTTGCATGTCAGTGAAATCCTCAGCGCATTCAGTTTTCAACCATCTGGGTCCTCTCAAATCAGTCTTCTGAAGAAAACCCATATCACAGCTTTTTAAAAAATTCAAATCTTAGGGTTGTGCTTTTTCGGGTCAGCCCTCGGTATTTTGCAAATCTAATCAACCGGGTTCGTTTCTAATCATATTCAACAAAACCAGTGCCTTTTCGTGGAAAATTTGAAGAAATTAGGGTTTGCTGCTTTTCGTAAAATTCAAAATTTTCAAAACGAATGATCTGCGTTGTCTTACAACGAAATTCTGAACAAAACCCATATCTCTAAAAAAATTTTCAAAAAATTTGTCCGTTGGAGCCAAGAAATCAGCATTCTAAAATAGTAAGTTGCTCAAAACTTGTTTGAACCTAGGCGAGTTTACAGTCATTCTTCAAGTTTTCCGAATTGGAGTACACTCCCAATGTTTTCAAGACTGGATCAGCTCTCTATCATGATTACATCAAAACGGCTGAGACAGATTTGCATCACATCAAGCCGGTGTTTGATTTATACGCTTTGGAGAGCGCAGGAAACACCTCAATCAGGAACTTGGGACATTCTGGACTCCTTGCGGCAGCGTCTATTCCTATATCAGTTCAGAGTCTTGAGTTCGTAATTGCTTGCATCAAGCAGTACAACCCGGCTACTAGGGAGATCCAATGGTAGATTAATTTGCAGTTTGAAGCCTGATATGATCGAGAAGTGTTTTTCCATTCCCCCATGGCCTGAAAGCGTTACTATCTCAAAGGGTGAATGTGAAAGGATATGGGAAATGCACAAAGATAAATATAATAAGAAGATTGCATAGAGGTGAATGAAAGAAAAACATAAGACTCTGCCAAGTCACACTTCCATGATGTCAGCAAAGTTTGAGAAGGTGGCCAATGAGGTCGAAGATTCCCTTAGGTTAGTTGCAGATGGTGAAGATATTTTGGAAAAGCGGTGTTTTGGTATTGATGGCATAGATGCACCGAACCGGGACACAGTTTCCTGCTTTTTAGCGGATGTGATTGAGCTTTAAAGCAGCTTTCTTCTAGAAGCTTTCTTCCCACTTTCTTTCTATTCTTGGAATAATTCTTATCCATTCTTTGAGAAGAGAGAAGATAAATGCAATAGTTGGCGTTTTCTGCTTTTTCTGTTTTCTTAGGTGTTGGATGTTATCTTCTTTCTAGATTTAGTAATAAAGCTTGCTTGCTGAGCAAGCCCTAGATTGTGAAAGCAAGGAGATTTTAGGGTTCCCTACTCCTTTGCTTCTCTATAAATAAGAGCCTTTGCTCATTAGTTTCTTTAACGGTTATTGTGATAGCAAATTGCGAGCCTGTATTGCAGCAAGTTGTTATTTAGTTTCAATTCACTTTGTTTTAACCATGCTAGTGATAACAAAACGCTGAGCCTATTGTGCCTTCTACTTGTTATTCGAGTGTTGTTCAATTGTGTTGTGATAAGCGAATTGTTGAGCCTCTTTAGCCAACAAGGAGTTAGTGTGATTCTGTTTCTATTGTGTAAGAACAAGATTGCAAGCCTCTTTAGCTGCAATTCCTTGTTCCAGGCATGTTAGAAGTGAGTTTTGTTCCAGAAATTTGAGTAATAAAATCATGAGCCTCCTTTGCCTTGGTCCAAAATCTCGGATTTCCGTTATTTATGTTCTACTTTTATGATCTTGATTTCAACTTGCATTGAAGTGTGTAGATGTTTGTTGAGAGAAAGTTTATTGAAAGTATTTGTCAAAATCTACCTTGTTCATTTCTAGTTTCTCTTGCTCTGCTATTACTTGAGAAGTTAGAAACGTCTTTAGTTTAAGTTAGTCGTAGTTGAAGGTCTTAAAACAGAAATCTCAGCTGCGGCGTTTGTGTTTAATAAACTTTGTGCTCTAAGCTGATCAAAAAGATAGGCAACTTAGTTTTAGTTTACTTTCTTTCAAACACCATCAGCAAGAGGGAGCTTCCCCTCCTAATTTGAAGAGCAGTTTATTTGTGCATAGCTGTCCGTTTCAAATACGCATTCGAGAGGTGCGAATTTAAACACCAACAGACATAAAATTGCATATAGCCTATCGGCTATTTATTTTATTGAGATAATTAAAGTGAAGAGGCGCTTCACTTGGCAACATTGTAATTTCTATTTGGGCCGACCCTCCTTGTAATTTGCATCATTTATTGTAATTATGTTTTTCAGATGTGGCCGACCTTGTTCATGAAGAGGTGCGACCTCCTCTCCACATTGTATATATATGAGTTCATTCCATTCACTCAAGCATGAAGTGAAATTCGTCGATCATTCTTATACAGCTATGTGAATTCTTCGAGTGTGAATTACTTCGGTTTGTGCATCAAAGTGTGGTGCTGTTTATTGGCCTTGTGATTGGCCTCATTGAAAAGAGAATTGTTGCCATCTTTTATATATGTAAGAGAGATATTTGTTGCTGGGTATTTCTCCCTCAAGTGGAGGGTTTTCCCAGGGTATCTTGCTGTGTTCTATTGTTCATGTGCTGGTTATTTTTTGTGTTTCTATTTATTGAAAATCTGATTAAATAAATAATAGTTTGATCATTTTTGCAAGCATCTAGGAGTTGTTTTATGAGCTTTAATGATGCACAAGGGAAAGACACGACTTTTTCAGCAGTCAAATGTCTTTTTGGAGCTTGTTTAGGGGCTGCAAAATAGGCATATTTGTTTTGGATGACCAAAGAAGATTGACTCAGCAAGATGAAAGAAAGACTCATCTTTTTCCCTCAATACATGTTCCTATCTTCTAGCAAGTTGTTGCACAACAATTAAGGCCCATCTTTAAGATTAGTTGAAGATAAAAATTCTATAAATTCATTGTAATCAAGGAATCAAATGGGGAAGAGTTTTATAAAATAATAGAATTCAGTTTTTAGCAGCAGTTGTTGTTTGTAGTTTTATTTCTTAGCAGCAATTTCATTTCCAGTATTTCCCTTTGCAAGTTTTCTAAGATAGATTTGATTCCAGCAATTACATTTCTAGAATTTCCTTTTACAAGTTTCTTAGGATAGATTTAATTCTAGCATTTCATTTACAAGCTCTTAGATTAGATTTGATTCAAACAATTTCTTTCATGCATTGCCTTTCAATTCCGTTTGTAGAAAAAACGTGTCATGCAATTGATTTATTCTCCCTCTTGCATATTGCCATGGACACCGCCCTGGGTTGACATTGATAAGTTAAATGATGAGGAATGCAGTGACACTCATCACTAACCTAAATCCAATTTTTTCCCTGTTAATTGAAAAAATCTTGAACATTTAGTTTCTGAGTTATTCCGGAGAAAGAAGGATTTTTGCTACTATGTTGTATCTAATAAGGATGATCCTTTAGTACTAATCTTACTGCATTATCCATTGGGGGTTGTATGTACAATAGAGTTAGGCTATTAAATTGGAACTTTTTAACCATATTAAAGATGTCCACAACACCTTGCCTTAGGAGAAGCATGGAACAAATCATAGTTTACATAATCGCCGATTAATCTCCGAGTGGACGATTAATCGCCAGATTCTAAGCAAAACGATTATTTTCTGCCTTTACTCGCCAAATGCTACAGTAGTTTTAATGGTTGTTTTTTGCCCTCATTTTCGCGCGGATATTTCAGGGTTTTCAGGCGTTTTTTCTTCGTTTGTTTTTTTTCGCGTTTTCTACATTTTTTTCCGCGTTTTTCTGGCACCATTTCGTTTGTTTTTGAGCTGTTTTTCGCCTACTTTCCCCGCCGCTCTTGGTTTCTGCTCCTCCAAATTCTTCATCGCTGGTATTGACCTCTCATCTCTGGTTTCGGCTACAGCCTTAAATTAGGGTTTCAAAAGGTTTCGACGAGTGTTTTAGAGTATGTTTATTAAAACGAAAGGTTTCAACGAGTTTTAGAGAATGTTTATTAAAATGAAAATTACAGCCAAGATCCTAATAATGAGCACATTTAGGTTTTAACATTATAGATTAGCATAATTAATTTATAATGTATATTTTATATAATCAAAAATAAATTATAAATAATATATTTATATTACTTATTAATATTATATATTATATTTTTTAACAAAACTATTAAATACATATATAAAATTATTTAACTAATAGTTAATAATTATTATATTTTTTATATAATACAAATGAACACATTTAGGTTTTAACATTACAACATCATAGTTAAGTATATATTAGCATAATTAATATATAATATATATTTTAAATTTTTATATTATAAAAAATAAATTATGAATAAAATAATTATACTACTTATTATTATTATATATTATATTCTTTAACAAAATTATTAAATACATATATAAAATTATTATAATTAATAGTTAATAATTATTATAGTTTTTTTATAAGAAATTTTGCTACTTTTTAAGTTGCCGAGTATTTGCCGAGTATTTTCCGAGTGGTTGCCGAGTATTTTCCGAGTCAAAAAAATTGGGCTTGCCGAGTACTCTCCGATTCCGAGTATGTAAACTATGGAACAAATATCAACCTTTACATAGAAATCCTCAATGGAAATAGCTTCAATTGTTTTATGATCTCCATCATTTAAGGACGATGAAGGATTACACTATACACCAATCACAGTTAATGTAATGTCCCCTTCTCATCAGTGATCTGTTCTGACACTCATCAGCCTATTCCGGAAGCCTGTAGGCTCGTTTGAGGTAAAATTAGGGTTTCCAGGTTTAGAGGTTCTATGGCATTTCAGGGAGTTTACTATTTATAGTAAATTCTATTTTTGGGCAGTATGCAGTTATTAGTCTTCAAGGTCTTCATTTTCAGTTGGAGCATTTAATGCAATTCAAGTCTGGCTTCTAAAGGTTTTATTTTGGTGAATTAAGGCATTAATGTTATAATTTGCAGTTGACCCCTTGGCCTAGGAGAACAACTTTAAGTTGTGTTTAAAAGAGGGACTTGGAAGGGGGACGCCTTCATGAGGTGTTTATATGTTTTAATTATTGTCTAATGCCTTGGGAAAAGTAGACGCCACTTTTAAGGAGATATTTTTAAAAATAAAGTGAAGTTCATAATTGTGCAAAAGGGACGCCATATTGAGAATTAATTGTTTTTGGAAATTGAAAAGACTCGTGTCTTTTGGTGTGCCTTCTCAAAAAATTGAAGAGTTTTGTGAGCTTCTATATAGTGAAGGATTTGCTCTAGCTTTGGTATCTATTATGCTTATCATACTATTATGCTGTCAAAATGACAAGTGATATTTTGCTTCAAGGATGCTACCTCCTAGCCATTTACCAATTTCGTATTTGAAATATAACAACCTAGTTGGCCTTTGCTGCTTCTCATCCAGACTAGCAGATTGAACTCGATTGTTGGAGAATTTTTGGAGATTTATCAATTTTGGTATTGCTAATGCATCTACAGCTGAGGTGATTTTGATTCATAGCTTTATTTTCAGTCTGAATATGATTTTGGGTATTTCATCATTTGAATTGCTGACCTTGGGTGACTCATCATGCCAAGTTTGAGATTTTTTAGTTAAGAGTCTGATTTTTAAAGGAAAATCGCCCCTTCAAGGAGGGCCGTACCTTTTTGAAGTGTCTTGGGATTCGTGCTAAATTCATAGAGGGTCTTTGTTGCTGTTTCCTCATCCTAGCTTGGTCGCCTACCTTCTAGTTGTCCATTGCATTCGATTTCATTCAAAACGGAGGTAATTTGATGAAGTTATGAGCATTTTATTGATTTCATAGTTTGCTGATCAGAAATTCCAGAACTTGGATTTTTACATCAGATTGTAATAGTTTTCTGTTTTGGCCTATTACTTCAGTTTTGGAGTGTTAAATCATTGTTATAATTCATTCTCCTCTTCTTAGCTTCATTCTCTATCATTGTAATTTAGTAATCTGCAGAGTTATTGATTGTAAGGTTGAGATTTAGTAGTACTAATCCAACCATTTTAGTTTTTGCAATTACTTGTTGAATTCCATATAAAATTACCCCTGGATGGTTTACCGCCAGTGTGGAGAATGAACATTGTAGCTCTCATTGTACCCACTTTCTAGTGGTGAATCCCCACTCTCAAGTGGATGCTCGCTGTAGCGGATGAATTAGATAGTTGTATTTTCATGGCTGGTTGTCTGCCTATTTGTTTTAGTTTTAATTAATAACTCCATCATATGTTAGCACCTCGCTCCTCAGTGGGATCTTGAGTGCACATTCTTGACGTTGAGTTTGTTCCATTTCAAGTACTGTTCTTTAGTTTCTCCGCCATATGACAACACCTATCCTTCTTTGGGATTGAGTGTGCATTCTTGGCGTTGAGTTCTTTCATGCTTGGATTTCAGTTTTTGATGCTAACGCTAATTCAATTGGCGAAGTGTTGATTGTGTGTGAAAATCTATCGAAAAAATTTGTTAGCATATTTCAGTGGTATCAGAGTAGAAGACCTTGCCATCCTGTGGCATTTTGCAGTTGGTTGTCTGATGAGTGAAAGAGACACTAGGCCATTCACCAGAAGTCGGGCCAGAACTCAACATCAGTTTCCTCCTGTTCCAGAGGCAGAGAACTTTTTTAGAAGCCTTAAGGGATCTTGGCAAAACAGTGGAAGGTACAGAAAAGACAGTTGAAATAATGTCGGATAGTGTTAGGCAAGCTAATGATGAGAGGGACAAAGTTGAGAAGAAGTTTGATGGGATGATAGACATGATGTCCCAATTATTGTCCAAGTTGGACCAGCAAGCAGCACAGAATATCATTCAGCCCCAAAATAATTCAACTGGAGAAAGCAGTGGAGTTAATGGGAATAACAATAATGGCAGTCCTGAGGTGAATACAAGAGACAAAATTGTGGGTCAGCATGCTGCAATTCCTAGTGGGTCATCCTCTAGACCTCTTTTCCCCGTCTTCACGCCAAGGGAAGAGCAACAACCGGTTGAAGCTGCACCAACCTTTGCTGATGATGCACGTCAAGCTTACATGGAGTACGTTTCTTTACCTCTTGACTTGAGAGGTGCTTGGACCTTTGATCAATACATGAATCAAAGGAGTCGGAGAAATGGAGGAAGGAATGAGCAACATTCTCCTATGGTGCCTAGAAATGATTTCTACCAAGCTTTGGGAAAGATAACTATGGAGCATTTTGATGGTAGTAATAAGTGCACAGCCAGATCATGGGTGCAGAAGCTAGATAATTATCTCTCTCAGACCCATGCCGGAAGGAGATGCTATCAAATTTGCTACCTTGCATTTGGATGGGATAGCTCACGAATGGTGGACTCATAGTTTGGTCACTCTTGGCCATAACCTCATTCGTACCTATGATGAGTTTACCAACAAGCTGATCGAGAGATTTGATACCAAGGATCCAGAGTTGAGATTCGGAGAATTGGCACAATTGAAATAGCAAGGATCTTTAGAAAATTATGTGGCTGATTTTCAAAGGTTGTCAGTAATGGTGCCTAACATTACTGAGAGAAGACTTGTGGTACTCTTTGCAAAAGGATTAATGGAGCCCTTGAAAGGATGGGTTAAAGCCTTTGATCCACCAACTTTAGATGAAGCTATCAAGAAAGCGAGGAGCATGGAGTTGGCAGCCCCAAGGCCTAAGTTTCATTCGAAACCTTTCAGCCATAAGAAGGATAAAAAACATTCTTCAAATCTACCAAAGAAGTTTCCACCAAAGTTGTCAGAAGAGCTCAAAAAACAGCTTAGAAAAGATGGAGTCTACACTTCCCGTGAACCTTGGGTTAAGGGTCACCGTTGCTATGGAAGAGGCAAAGCAAACCTAATGGAGGGCTATTCTGATTTTGGATCAGAATCTGATTTGTTTGATCAACAATACGAATCAACAAGTAGTGAAGGTGAAGAAGCTCCAAAAGAGAAGGCCGATGAGGTGGGAGATGGTAGTGCTTTCGCACAACTATCAAATTTTTAGAAAAATGAGTCCTTTCGGGTTCGTGGAGTATTGGATCTCAAAGGATAGTTGCCCTAATTGATACTGGAGCAACTCACAACTTCATTGATGAAGGATTGGTGACAAAGAGAGGGTTGAAAACTCAAGAGTGTAGGGCTTCAAAGTAATGGTAGCTGATGGTTTCACCATGTCATGCACTAAGAAAATTCCTAACCTTTCTATTCAGATAGGAAATTATGAAGTAAAAGATGACTTCTATGTTGTGGGTATTGGTGATACCGATGCCGTGTTAGGAATACAATGGCTGTGATCTCTTGGAGAGATCACTTTGAATTTACAAACAATGGAGCTGAAATTTCAAGCTGATGGAAAGAAGGTTGTTTTGAGAGGGATGTCAAATGGGGGCCCTCAAATTGTGTTCTTGAAAAGAATGGAAAGGCTGATCCGTCATGATCAAGTTGAGTGGGCAGCTGAGTGTATGGTCCTACCAGCTGATCCAGTGGAAGAGAAGAGGCAATATCATTCTGATATCCAAGCCTTACTTTCAAAGAAGAGCAAAGTCTTTGGAAGCCTACCTCCTGGAAGACCCCTTGAAAGAGGTTCTGAGCATGTAATTGAATTAGAAGAAGGAGCAAAGCCTGTCATGACTACACCATACCGTTATCCAAAGAAGCAAAAAGACAAGATCGAAAAAGCCATCAAGGAGCTATTGGAGACCGGTTTCATTAGACCAAGCAAAAGTCCTTTTGCTTCTGCAGTAGTGCTGGTCAAAAAGAAAGATGGCACAATGCGTATGTGTGTTGACTACCGTGCATTGAATCAAAAGACGATCAAGAATAGATATCCTATTCCTAGGATAGACGAGCTTATTGATGAGCTCCATGGAGCTGTGATTTTCTCGAATATTGATCTTCGTTCGGGTTACCATCAAATCAGAATGAGGGAGATGAACATAGAAAAAACAGCATTCAGATGTCACTTTGGGCATTTTGAATTCCTTGTCATGCCTTTCGGTTTGACAAACGCTCCAACAACATTTCAATCTTGTATGAACAAGATTTTTAGACAACAGTTGAGGAAGTTTGTGCTCATCTTCTTTGACGACATCCTCATTTTCAGTAAGTCATGGGAAGAGCACCTTAAGCATTTGGAAGAAGTGCTTAGTATTTTGGAAACAGAATGTTTGTTCGCCAAAGAATCAAAGTGTGAGTTCGGGATGACAAAACTATTATATCTTGGCCACATTATCAGTGCAAAGGGTGTGAAAGTTGATCCTGAAAAGATAAGAGCCATTCTTGATTGGCCAACTCCAAAGAATGTTTCTCATTTGAGAGGATTTTTGGGGTTATGTGGATTCTATAGAAGATTTGTGAAAGCATATTCTCATCAAGCAGCCCTTATCACAGATCTTACAAAGAAAGGAGCTTTTGTTTGGACCAAGATGGCACAAGAAGTTTTTGATAAGTTTAAGCAAATCATGAGTACATGTCGAGTGTTGGCTCTTCCAGATTTTACAAAACCATTTGAATTGCAATGTGATGCTTCGGGTGAAGGTGTTGGAGCTGTTCTAATGCAAGACAAACATCCCATTGTTTTCGAAAGCCGGAAGTTGAGAGGAGCAGAAAAAACTTACTCCATTTATGACAAAGAGATGCTTGCCATCATGCATGCTTTGTCTAAATTCCGTCAATATTTGGTGGGAAGTAGATTTGTTGTTAAGACTGACCACAATAGTCTTAAACATTTTATGCGCCAAAAGGATTTGAATGAAAGGTAGCAGAAGTGGGTAAGTAAGCTCTAGGCATATGACTTTGACATTGAATATGTCAAAGGGAAAAATAACATAGTGGCTGATGCCCTTTCAAGAAGGCCTCATTTGCAGTCACTTTGTGAGTTATCAGCAGATTGGAAGGAGTTAAGTGCTGTTGATTATGCTAAAAATCAATTTGCAACCAGCTTGTTTGAAGGTCATTTGGTTGATGAAAGGTATAAGTTGGTTGATGGGTTAATTTTCTATAAAGGTAGAGTCTTTTTAGTGCAAGAATCTAAGCTTAAAAAGAAGATTTTATAGTCTTTTCATGATGTTCCCCTTGCTGGTCATCAAGGCATGTTCAAGACTTACAAGCAGATTAGAGAAAGGTTTGCTTGGAAAGGGATGAAGGATGAGATAATGAACTACATAAGAGAGTGTTCTATTT
The DNA here is from genome assembly GCA_007258455.2 of Sequoia sempervirens. Lineage (NCBI taxonomy): Eukaryota > Viridiplantae > Streptophyta > Pinopsida > Cupressales > Cupressaceae > Sequoia > Sequoia sempervirens. Next base: position 171,472 of record VDFB02344465.1, on the reverse strand, counting down.
GCCAAAAGAATAAGAATGAACATTCTTTTCCAGCTGGGTTGTTGCAGCCCTTGCCAATTCCAAATCAGAAATGGGAAAGCATTGCAATGGATTTCATCACTGGGTTGCCTAAGGTACAAGGACGTGATTGTATTTTTGTGGTGGTAGATAGATTGACTAAATTTTCACATTTCTATGCTATCACAACTTCTTTTACAGCAGCTCAAGTGGCTGAGTTATTCTTTAGAGAAGTTTTCCGGTTGCATGGTTTGCCTAAAACCATTGTCAGTGATAGGGACAACAAGTTCCTAAGTGCTTTTTGGCAAGAGATCTTCAGGCTGAGTGGTACAGTGCTTACTCCAAGCACTAGTTATCATCCTCAAACAGATGGGCAATCCGAGATTGTCAACAAGTGGCTAGAGGGCTACCTTAGAAATTATGTTTCAGGGCAGCAAAGAGCTTGGATTAAGTGGCTTCATTTGGGAGAGTACTGCTACAACTCTTCCTATCATATGTCGATTAAGATGTCTCCTTTTATGGCCCTTTATGGTTATGATGCTCCTAACTTTGTAGATTTGGTGTTTGGTGATAGTAGAGCTCCACAGGCTAAGGATATGCTTTAGCAGAACCAAGACATCTTGAAATCTCTCAAGGAAAATCTGCAACAAGCTCAAAATCAGCAGAAGTTATACGCTGATCAGCAGCGTGTTGAGAGATCTTTTGAAGTTGGAGACATGGTCTACTTGAGGCTTCAGCCCTATAGACAATCTACCCTTAAGAAGAGTGGTGCAGAAAAGTTAAAGCCACGATTTTATGGTCCTTTTAAAGTCACCAAAAGGATTGGTGAAGTTGCATATGAGTTGGAGCTTCTAGCTGAAAGCAAGGTGCATAACGTCTTTCATGTGTCACGCCTCAAGAAGGCACTTGGACACAATGTTGTGGCTACTTCAGAATTACCTCCATTGGATGAGGAAGGTCAGTTGGTGTTGATTCCAGAAGAGATTCTTGATACTAGAGAACGTTCCTTGAGGAGAAGGACAATCAAGGAATACTTGGTTAGATGGAGGAATTTGCCTATTGAAGATGCCACGTGGGAAGGAGAACAGATTTTGTTGCATCCATCTTTTCGGTTGCTTGAGGACAAACAATCTTGAGGAGGGCGGATTGTAATGTCCCCTTCTCATCAAATGATCTGTTTTGACACTCATCAGCCTATTTCGGAAGCCTGTAGGCTCGTTTGAGGTAAAATTAGGGTTTCCAGGTTCAGAGGTTCTATGGCATTTTAGGGAGTTTACTATTTATAGTAAATTCTATTTTTGGGTAGTATGCAGTTATCAGTCTTCAAGGTCTTCATTTTCAGTTGGAGCATTTAATGCAATTCAAGTTTGGCTTCTAAAGGTTTTATTTTGGTGAATTAAGGCATTAATGTTATAATTTGCAATTGAGGGACTTGGAAGGGGAATGCCTTCATGAGGTGTTTATATATTTTAATTATTGTCTAATGCCTTGGGAAAAGTAGACGCCACTTTTAAGGAGATATTTTTAAAAATAAAGTGAAGTTCATAATTGTGCAAAAGGGACGCCATATTGAGAATTAATTGTTTTTGGAAATTGAAAAGACTCGTGTCTTTTGGTGTGCCTTCTCAGGAAATTGAAGAGTTTTGTGAGCTTCTATATAGTGAAGGATTTGCTTCAGCTTTGGTATCTATTATGCTTATCATACTGTTATGCTGTCAAAATGACAATTGATATTTTGCTTCGAGGATGCTACCTCTTAGCCATTTACCAAATTTGTGTTTGAAATATAACACCTAGTTAGCCTTTGCTGCTTCTCATCCAGACTAGTAGATTGAGCTCGATTGTTGGAGAATTTTTGGAGATTTATCAATTTTGGTATTGTTGATTCATCTACAACTGAAGGTGATTTTGATTCATAGCTTTATTTTCAGTCTGAATATGATTCTGGGTATTTCATCATTTGAATTGCTGACCTTGGGCGACTCATCATGCCAAGTTTGAGATTTTTTAGTTGAGAGTCTGATTTTTAAAGGAAAATCACCCCTTCAAGGAGGGCTGTACCTTTTTGAAGTGTCTTGGGATTTGTGCTAAATTCACAGAGGGTCTTTGTTGCTGTTTCTTCATCCTAGCTTGGTCGCCTACTTTTTAGTTGTCCATTGCATTCGATTTCATTCAAAACGGAGGTAATTTGATGAAGTTATGAGCATTTTATTGATTTCACAGTTTGTTGATCAGAAATTCCAGAACTCAGATTTTTACATCAGATTGTAATAGTTTTCTGTTTTGGCCTATTACTTCAAATTTGGAGTGTTAAATCATTGTTATAATTCATTCTCCTCTTCTTAGCTTCATTCTCTATCATTGTAATTTAGTAATCTGCAGAGTTATTGATTGTAAGGTTGAGATTTAGTAGTACTAATCCAACCATTTTAGTTTCTGCAATTACTTGTTGAATTCCATATTAAATTACCCTTGGATGGTTTACCGCCAGTGTGGAGAATGAACATTGTAGCTCTCATTGTACCCACTTTCCAGTGGTGAATCCCCACTCTCAAGTGGATGCCTGCTGCAGCGGATGAATTAGATAGTTGTATTTTCATGGCTGGTTATCCGCCTATTTGTTTCAGTTTTAATTAATAACTCCGTCATATGTTAGCACCTCGCCCTCAGTGGGATCTTGAGTGCACATTCTTGACGTTGAGTTTGTTCAAGCTTGGATTTCAGTTTTTGATGCTAACGCTAATTCAATTGGCGAAGTGTTGATTGTGTGGGAAAATCTATCGAAAAAATTGGTTAGCATATTTTAGTTAAGTAAACAAAATCTGTCCATGACTAGAACATCGAATGCTTCTTTGTTTACACAGAACTGAGAGCCTAGTCAGCAATAGGCCATATAGTCACCAACTTCTAGACTTTCAAGAAGACTGGTCCAGTTTGTTTCTGAAGCAAATATGTTCAAATGGGCTTCTTGAGGGCAACATTGATATATGCAGGAAATGAACTAATAAAAATGCTGGAGATAGCAATCATCAACAAAAATTAGAGTAAAAACAGTTGTGATTGAACATGAACAGTAACTCAGCATTTCTTGTGTGTAACTCAGACAAAAAAATATTTAAGCATGTTTGGAATGTTTCAATAGGACTTAAGAACTAATAATCTTTTGTTCTTGCAATGTCCATTTGCTGCCAGGATTTAGGAATATGCCAATTGATGGTTTAATGAAGGATGTAGATGCAGTAAAAGTATTAAACAGCTGCTTCATAAATGGAAGATGAAGTATCAGAGCATATTGCTAACAGTCTCCTGGGCAGCCTACATATTCTTCAGAATATGGACAATCAGGATCAGCAGGAATAGAAGAATATTTACAGGAGATACTAAGGCTGCTGGAATATTCTGTAAACATAATTTAGACAATTTTTTATGCACATGATTGGATTGAGAGATTTCTAGTGTGGAATGCAATGCCATCATAGGATATGCAACAATATAAATAGCAAGGAATGTCTTGTGAACCCATGTTAGCCCTTCTACAAATTTGGGATTTCGCATGACACCTTGATCATTGCTGTCATTTATTCTCTGCTATAGTAACACAAAAATCTTTCAGTATTGTCACATGATGATTATATCATGAAATTACAATCCTAAACATTGGTCTTTTGGCATCCTGTTAAAGGCAATAAGGAATACCATTTCATCAGTGATAGAGAGATACAAATATGAAGAATACTCAACCCCAGTATTTAATGAATTTTTTAATGGTTTAATCCACCTGCGCACACAAATTCCAAATGGTGAATTTTTTATTATAGATATTGAAATTGATTCAAACCCTCGTTGATTTTCATGCACCTAACATTAAAGCCTGTTTGGCAGGAGGAGCACCATCAACTCTAGTAAGCTTGATTGGTGGGAAGCAGTATCGCCGTTGTGCCAGAGACATATTTTTCTTTCTTCAAGTAAGAGCCTGTTTCCAGTCCTGGTTGCATTTATAAGTTTCACATTTCTTTCCTACCTTGATTTATTGCATATGGGGCAGTGACATGCGTAAACTTGTACTTGGTTTTGCAGTCTAGCATATGTGTGAAGCAGCTTGCATACAGCCTTTTGGAACTGTTGTTGATTACTATCTTTCCTGAGTTGCATGATGTTGTTCTTGACATACATGGGAGCACACATCGCTAAGTATAAAATGATGTATATTATAGAATCAACATAGCCATCTTGGAGTTCCATTACCAGTGTCAGCTTCCATTTGTGACTTTGTTATCTGAATCTAGATTTCATCCTTAACCTGCGATGAGATTTATTTGGGAAAAAGGAGATGCAGAAAATATAATATATTTCAGCAGGGTGACCATCTAAAAAGTTCCTTGAGCAAAAGAAATTTCTCTTAGTAACATTTGATCTGAAGGCCAGGAAAGCATTATTTTCAACCAAGCATTAGCAGCCCCGTTCACTTACCAGATATTGATATTTTTAATCATTATACCTCAGCTCTTCAAATTCAGAAGGAATGACAAACATTCCCCCTCTATGGCACTGACATTGTTGGCAGTTTTGCTGTCATGCCTTGTGGGCTCTCTCTGGCTTGTGCTTGTTACCGCTGTTCCGTAATTTTGAAGTTCACCACAGTGGCATATCCCTGAAATTATTCATTCTTGGGAATTTGGAGGAATTTTTGAGCGCCCTCCAAACCTAAATTTCAAATTTGAATATCGAAACAAATAAAATGACATGTTTGGCCGCATATATTTGGAGCAGGGACCAAAAGCACCATCCAGAATT